>CAVNYN010226530.1:0-34914 GCA_963692815.1 Nyctanthes arbor-tristis
TCCACCCCATATCCACCCTATTGAATTCCTTACATATCGCGATAAATTAATAATTTATCGCGATATGTAAGGAATTCAATAGGGTGGATATGGGGTGGACACGAGACAGGTTGGATGTGTAGAATAATCCTCTTTATTTAACACTTCCCTCCCATATAAGCTGTATGTACTTATTCTATTAATGTCTGATATGTCTGCTTTTCATTTAATTGAGTTGTAGATGGATTTGAACTTGGATAGCATGTTGACTTGTTTCAAGTGCCTAGACATAGAGCTACAGGTACTTTTTTATTTCTTTAGTTACATATAAAACCACCACATTACCCATATAGTATTCGTGTATCTTGTATCAATTTCCAGGAGATTTAAGGAACAATTAAATTAGTCACTCTTCATAAATGTATTGAAAACACTAGCGTGTCGATTGGCACAACGTGGTTGACATTTCCATTATTTAGAAACTCTAAAGGACAATTTGAAGTTATAAAAATAAAATTATTTAACCAGTGTGTTCCCTACATGTAGTGTCCTCCACAATTTGAAAAATTACATATCAATATCGTTTCATATCCAACACTCATGACGGTTTCAGTACTTCTTACATTAGGAGTTTGTGTTGTCAAATTTGTGTTCAATGCCTCTCTTCTCTCTCTCTCTCTCTCTCTCTCTCTCTCTCTCTCGTGGCCCCTGTTGTATGCAACTTATTAATCTTTAGGCTAGAAACTAACATCGTGTTTATTAATTATTTTTTACATGTTCACCACCTTCCAGTCACTTCATCACAAAATCTTGTCATACAACAAAAACATTGTTAACTCCGCCCATAATTGGAAAATGTCATTAATGCCCCTTTAACCTTATAAATTCACTCCAACTACACTGAATAGCCTTCTATTCACATGTTTCTAAACTGCAATCTCTCCCCTGCCTGAGCCGTATTAATCTGCCATCTTTCGCTCTTCTAAGGTAAATTCAGTAACTGACCTCTCATTTTTTTAAGGTTTACTTTCTTCTCCCTTGTTTTTCATTTTTTTTTCGGTTTTTCTTTTTCATTTTTTTTTTAAATCAAAACTTCAACATGCAATTTCATCCTTTTCAAAGATTTTATAGCGACATCAATTCTTGGGTCTAAAATTCACTGCTTCAGTATTGCAGAAGATCAGAATTTTGGTCTTGTGGGCAACATTTTTTGTATTAGTAAGAATCTACTATTGTTTCTTGGTACCTTTATTGGTGTTTATCATCATATGTCTATTGCAATCTAAGCATCTGTGGTTAGATCCCCTCTACATCCTCCACCCACGGGGGCGCAGTTGATCCAAATTCAGAAACTTTTATCATTGATGTGCTGTGATATCAATATTTGTTGCAGTGCCTATTTGTGGCTTTCAGAACTTATAATCTTAATTTTAAAAAAAATGGAAATGAAAAGCTCCTACTTAATGCTCATTTTGTCTCACATGGATGTGCCCACATCTAAATGAAGCGTTACAACTATTAATGGGGTGGGCGTCAGCCGGGTCAGTTTGGCTTTGTGGCAGAACCGAAACCGACTAATGCATACCGGTTTGGAAGTTCTGCAAACTGAAACCAAACTGTCGGTTTCAGGTTTTTGTCATTTTTTTCCGGTTTTGTCAGTTTTTCCAGGTTTTTGGGTCGTGGGGTTGGTTTTCGTGGTTTGATTTTCCGGTTTTCGGCTTCTCTAAACAATCGAACCAGTCTGTTTGTTGGTTCCAATCAGTTTGAACCAAAAAAATGCCCACTCATAACCGATGTATTAGCTATGAAACTTTTCCATTTTCCAATTTTCTTCTCTCGAGGATTTTGTGCTTATGAGGCATTCCTTTTTTGTTTACTCTGTGGGCGTATATCGTCATACATTGATTGGAACTTTGGTATTTTTGGTTAGATTCTTTTCTTGCAAACTGATTGGGGTTTAGGATTTTTTTCCATTGTTGAAACTGATTTGCTATGATATGAAGAATTGTTCTTCTAGCCTACTTTTCTTTTTGAATTTACATTCTCATTTTAAAAGAATAGAGGGGAGAAAATAGCTTTTATGTAATTGTTCATATGTGGGAGAATCTGCATGTATCTGCATCAATAAAACTTAAGAGCTTTTACATTCACCAATATCTTCTCTCTTTTTCAAGGTGGATGGGGTTCAACATTGCTTCAATATTGTAGAAGTCTGGAACTTTTCTTCTTGTGAGGCATTCTTTTTCCTGTTAGCGAGTTTCTACTACTGTATCTTGGTGTTTATCGTAATTTGTCAACTGAAATTTAGGCTTTTTTTATTTAGAATCATTGTTGTTGTTTGGTTGCAACCTGATTGAAATTTAGGCCTTTTATTGCTTATTAGCTGTGATGTAAAGTGTCGTTTACACCACTAGACAGTTTGAACTTGCATTCTTATTTTGAAAGAATAGAGGGGGACGTGAATAGTAGTTTTTACTTGTTTCTCAATTTGTCTTATACTGAAGCATCTGGATTTATCACAATGAGTCAATGATGCGTTGGCATGGACGGAAAATCAATACATCTAAATCATTAAATGCTCTAGAGCTTTTAGACTTTCTAGTTTCCTTTGTCTTTGTTTCAGTGGTTTCAACATTGCCTCTATACTGTAAAATTTGTTCTTGTGAGGCATTCTGCTTCATGTAAATTTCTACTACTATTTCTTGTGTTCATCAAAATATGTTGATTGAAATTTAAGCATTTTTATTTAGAACTTTTTTGTTTCAACTTCGTTGGAATTTTAGGCTTTTTACCATATTGTTTGATGTTAATGGCTGTGGTATAAACTAAATGTTGCATATCCCACTTGTCATTTTGAACTTGCATTCTTATTTTAAGAGAATAGAGAATAAATAAAAATAGCCTTTATTTAATGCTCAGCTTGTCTCATATGGAAGCATCACAATTATCATGATGAACTAATGAGGCCTTAACACATTACTAGTTAATGCATCTAAATTGATGAAAGCTTTGGAGTGTTTATACTTTCTAATTTCCTTTGTGTTTCAGTTAAGGTACATATTGTTCCACATTGCTTCAATATCTAGTAAGACCAGATTCTTGTTCTTGTGAGGCGTTCTATTAGTAAGATTCTACTACTATTTATTGGTGTTTAGCATAATATGTTAGCATTTGTAGTTAGAATTATTTGTTGCTAACCAATTAATATGAAGGCTTCCCCCCCTTAGCGACTGTTGATTTGCCGCGATATGAAGAATTGTTGCTTAGCCTATGTGTTCTGGACTTGTATTCTTATGAAAATAGCTTTTCTTTAATGCTCAAATTGTCTAATATTGAAGCATCTGGATTTGGAGCTTGTTTGAAACTCTTTATTTTTTCCCATTATAATTTCACCTACCGTGATTTGATTGTTGATTTGACAACTACTCAATAATCACCACACATTTCAAACTTCAATTAAATCTCCATCGCTCATTTCCACTCATTATAAATTCCTTTTATAAATTCAAAAAATAAAGAGTTTCAAACAAGCTCTTATCATGATGAATTAATAACGAATTAACACCAACTACAAGTTAATGCATATCAGTAAGAGTATATATTTTTTTTTCTAATTTCCTTTTCTACCTATCACTGAAGGTAGTAAGGACTCAACATTCTTCTCTCAGCTTATGATTTTTATCCAGAAAGAAGCTATTGTTGCTAATGCTCCCTGGAGGCATATTTGTTTTAGCCCTAGCATTCATGTCTGCCATTTTTAGTGTGTTGGCGAATCTACATAAATAAATATGATTAGATGGACAAAGGATATTGAAGACTTGCACAAGATTGCATTGCTAAGTATCAGTTTGGACTATTTGCTAACTGTACATACATCAGTCTTAGACATTGCTAGATCTACTGATAGATTGGAAAGAATTAGGTCTCTAGCAGGCCCTGTAGGTTATGTTAGTTGTGGTTTACTGACCTGTTATACTGAGTGAATCTTATGCGAAAGAGTTCCAAAGTTAAAAATCTTGCGGCACTCTTAAGAGAGAGGTTCCATTAAAAATCTTTGAACTAGTGAAAAATGCCAAGATGCTCAAATAGGACATATGGTTTTGTCAATGGCCCTTTATGGATTTGGTTGATTCAAGAAAGCCAATGCTAATAGTATTATACCTGCTAGGCATATGTAGCTTGAACAACATTTCTTGAATTTGGATTGTATATCTAATAATTGTTTGAGTAATTTTTATATTTTATTGGCTTCTGTAGCATTGGATATTTGAGTTCTTTGTGTTATATCAATATTCCTAGCTAGAATACTGTTGTGGCAAAGTTTGCACGGTGGTTTCTAATCCTTCAACTTATTTACTTTATTGTTATTTTAGATTAATGTTTATTTAATTTAATTAGGGTTTTTATTATTACTTAGTCTAGTAGATTACTTATTCTAGTGGTTTGCTTGTTCTAGACTTCTACTAGAACTTTCCTTAATTATCTTAGGATTAGGTTTATTTTGAATCCTATAAATATAGGGCTTATTTCATTGTATTACTACATCTAATTATTTATGAAAAAACCCTTATTTCAAGAATCGTCTTGAATGTTCTTAAGAACTTGCGAGTTCTTACTTTTAACAACTTGCTTAAACTCACCCTTTGGTTCGGCATCACATACAGAAAAGATGGAAAATAGATTGAGAAAGTTGGTTTATATTAATTGTTTCGTTCATCTTGCGAGAGTTCCAAAACTAACATCTGTAGTCTCATTCCCTGCTGCAGTAACTATGTTAAATATTCAATTATCTCAGATGCATTTTTTCGTTCTGCTGTTCAATTTGTTTCTTTTGACTGAATAACGGAAAATATGCGAATCATGTGAGATGTACTGTTTTTGTTTGCAGGGCCAAATACCTAAGCTTCGGTTGTCAACCACTTCGCTGTAATTTCTGTAAATGGATCAAGGTAATCAAGGCCAAGACTCTGGTGCCCCTTTAATCCTGCCAGCAAAGCGGCGACGTGGCCGCCCTCCTAGAAATCCAAACCTAATGCAGGCTAAAACTGCAAGTGGACCTGCTGAAAGATTGAAAGGAAAACGTTCCCTTAAAGCAAATAGAGCAGATAAATATGACATGGTTGGTCGACCAGTTACTGGTGTTGTGGAGGCCTCATTTGATGCTGGTTATGTGGTCAATGTTAGAGTTGGTAACTCCAGTACAACTTTCAGGGGTGCTGTTTTCAAGCCGGGACATTATGTTCCCATCACAGCTGAAAATGATGTAGCCCCAAATGTTCAACTGATTAGAAGAGCTGATGTACGTATGCCAGCTAGAAAAAGAACTAGGCGGCGTGCCCACGGGCTTGCAGTTCAAACACCTACAGCAGTTGATGTTTCTCAAGAGGTAGCTTCTTCTGTTCCTCCATTGTGTACTGAGGGCACTGTGGTTCCTGGTGTGTCGCAACCAGCCAATACCACAGAGGAACCGACAACTTTGGATCCTGTTCTCTCACAACCAGTCAATGCCGCAGATGAACAACCAACTTCGGATCCTGTTATGTTGCAACCAGTCAATATTGTAGATGAACTGCCAACTTCAGATCCTGTTTTGTCACAACTGGTCAGTCCTGCAGATGAACCGCCAAAATCCACTCCTGTTGGACAGACAACTTCCAGTCTCGTTATTTTGCAAGCTATCAATTCACCAGATCGACCACCAAATTCCGATCCTGTTGTAACAGAAGCTGTCAATTCACCAGATGGACTGCCAACTCTGAATCCTGTTGTTTTGCAGCCTACCGATTTATCAGATGGACTGCCAACTCTCAAACTTGTGTCTGAACCTGTCAATTCATCAAATGAACCGCCAACTCCCAAACATGTCTGAACCTGTCAATTCATCAGGTGAAGCGCAAACTACCAATGTTGTGTCAGAACCTATTAATTCATCAGATGGACTGCCAATTTCTAGTCCCTTTATGTCACAACCTACCAATTCATCATCAGAACCGCCAATTTCCAGCCAAGTGTGATAGTGATCTGTCTCTATAGTAGGGCGTTAGTGCATCTAATATAATGAGTTTGTGTGAAAGCAAGTTCTGTCTTTATCATTAGTAAGAGTCCATGTTTACAATCAGAGACCGTTACTTATCTGTTAAATTGTGGTATCTGCTGGTAATATCCTTTTGTAATAAAATTATGCTCCTCTCCTTTTTGAATTTCTATCTTATGTTCAGCATCATTATTGGCATTGAAGTCTTTTCCTTGGGCCAAAACCATTGGTCACAGGTGAAATAATATTTGAAAAACGAGAGACTCAATGAAGAAAACAGTTGATCATCGACCATAATAGTAGGCTTGGCAAAATGGCTTTGTAGAATTGTCATAGCCGGGTAAAGATCACACGTTACCTTAAGCGGGACAATCGCAGCTCCACTTGGATATGGTAACTTTCCGGCGAGTGGTACGCTCAGGCTTTGGCATTATGATTCGGTCGTAGCCCGTGAGGTGATGACCGCGTTTGTGGCGGGTGTAACCAGTGAATGTCATTGAAATAATGCAATTCACAAAGTTCATTAAGGCCTAATATGAGTCTACTGCTTTTTCATATACTGAGATCACTCTGAATTTCATAAATTCAAGACGTTACATTAATTTTACAAAGCCAAAAATCTTATTTGAAATATCTGAAATTAACTTATGACACTGTTAATTTTGAGACGCTAAATTTAAAATATATTAATATACCAGAGCGTTGCATGTCAGTTCCTTTCTGATCCCATACGCTATATTGCACTATATGTATGGGAGGCTGCCAACGCGGCAGGCCATGCTGGAGGAGTTTTTATTTAAAAAAAAAAAAAAAGAAAAAAGTCAGGAAGTGAAAAACTGGAATCTGAAGTTCACACACGTATCACGCTCCGAAGTCGACAGCCCCAAATCCAAAGCTTGGCGACCCCATCTCACCCCTGAAATTGAGTTCGGAGTGCGCAGACAAAGACCCAGAAGAACCAAGGCGAAGATCGCCCTTTCTTGTGTCCCGAGCTGTCATGGTGTGCCCTAACTCCGCCGTCATGATTCCCCGGCGGCCATACTTTCCGGCGAAAAGGTTTTGCCATCTCCTTGGCCTTTCTTTAGCCAATGGCTGTTAAAAAAAATTAAAGAAATTAAAAAAATTTGTTGCGGGTTGGAATCTATTTGATATATTCAAAGATCCCAAATTGATCCTCAACCCACCAAGATCAGTCAAAAGACGTCTTCACAAAATTAATCCCAAATTGATCCTATTTTTGTTAACGGTTAATCCCCTTTAACGGAGTTATTTTAACTCTCATTATAGCATAATTAATGTTGGGAAAAAAACCTAAATTTGAATTTTCCCTATATTGCCAAATAGCGTTAGGGTAAAAGCCCATATTTTTGGGGAGATTTTGGGTGAAAAAAGGTAAAAGAGGGGCTGGATTCATTTACCCTTATCCCCCTTTATTTTCACCTTCTCCTTAGTCCTTTTCATTTTCCCCAAACACTAAACATGGTTGTTTGGGAGTTATGAGAGACATATAATAAAGGATAGGCAACTTGAACATAGATTGTGTGAGAGAGAGAGAGAGAGGTGAAGAAAAAAATCAGTCAAAGACGTCCAAGTTTCACTCCAAATTCAATAGGTCCGATCCCAAAAATTTAACCCAATTATCCCAACGCCCCCCTAACCCCACTGAAAAAATCTGCAGATCTCACACCCGTTCTACAACTCGATTCTCACACCTCGTTTCCCAAAGTTGCTTGTGGCCGTACTTTCGTGGTCACGCAGCCGCCGGAGAAGACACCCGCTATTGAACAATCTTCTACGGTGTAATGTCTAAAATGAGATTTGGGGGGGGGGGGTGGATGTCATCGGCTGTGTGGGTGTCTTAAACAGCAAATTTCTCCAAATGGCAACTAATTGAAAATGGAGAGGATTATTGAAATTTAGAAGTTCGGGTAACAAGAGCAAAGTCCCCATGATTTCTGGCTAAGAAAGGGGTATGGCCACAGCTGTTAGTTTTCACGGCCATAGCAAACCCGTAAGTCACCATTTTATCTTGCCCAAATCTTCAAAAAGTATACATAAACCCGAAACAGTAATCAAGAAAGACAATTTGAAATGAGCTACCCGTGTTAATATAAGACGAGCAAAAGGAATCAAAATGTTTGTTGACGGCCGGAATGTCTTGTTGACAAGGTTAGTGCATATGTTTCAGCAGATGATGGTCAGAGCTCCTTAATATGTTTTAGTAAAATGCAGGAAGATGGATTAGAACTTGCCAGATTTAGCATTATTAGTGCCCTGCATGCTTATGCTGTTGGGCATTTTCCGTTGAATGGCAAGGAAATTCATTGCCATGTGATCGGGAGAGGGTTTCTATTAGATTTAATGACCCAAACTTCACATATAGACATGTATAGAAAATGTGGGCTAGTGGATTATGCCAAGGGGATATGTAATAGCATTTTTGTGAAGAACGTGGTTGTTTGGAATGCTATGAATGATAGGTGCATATGCTGTGAATGATAAACCATTTGAGTCAATTGCTTGTACGATGGAAATGCAAGAGAATGACAATGTACATCCAGATATTGTCACATTGATAAACTTGCTCGTCCATCTTGTGGAAAACTAGAAGCAGTTGTAGAGGGCAAAGCCATCCATGGTTATGCCGCCATTCAAAGAGGATTTCTTCCTCATTTAGTGCTAGAGACTGCATTAATTGAGATGTACGGTAAGTGCGGCAGCATGAAATTGGCTAGCTGATCAAAGTGTTGAGTATTGACTAAATAAAATAATGTTCATGAAGAATTCAATTTGGGTTTGTCTACATTATACAACTAGCTTAAAGGAAAAAGCGATCTTTGAATTTTCTTTACCATGGATTTGCAAATTGGATTAATTGATGATCAAGACGTCAAGAAAATTTGAGAAGATTTATTAAGTTATTTAGCTGTGTTATGGTTGGATTTTGCTGGAATTTGCAAGCACCAATTAGAGTTTGCATGAAGCAAAATCAAAGTTGAATTCAAAGTTTGAATTTGACCAAGAAACTTGGGTGCCAACCGCCATACATAATCTATATATAGGTGATCACTTTTGATCACTTGTATTACAATTCCAAGAGATATTTTGAACACTAAAGTGACAAAATTCTAGGCTTAGCACTTGAGGGTTTTCTTTGAAGTTTATTAAAGAAAATAGTTAGTCGAGTGTGGTAAAACCTAGTGAGTGTTGGTGGGATTGTAATCGGGTTTAAGTATGAGATTCTATATGATTGTAACAATTTTTCATATAGTGGAATATCTTTGACACCCGTGGTTTTTCTCCGGTTTTGGAGTTCTCCACGTAAATCTTGTGTTGTTATTTATTTCTCTTGTTTATTTGACATCTCTCAAACGAAGGTAAAGATCTTGGGTTGATTTGAAGTCATATTCGGGTCGGGTATTTCCCAACAAGCTGTATCAGAGCAAGGTTCTTCATTGCAGTGGAGTTTGGTATCAGACTAAGATCGCGGAGTAGAAATGTCAAGCTCCAAGTTGAGGTGGAGAAATTCGATGGCAAAATCAATTTTGGCTTGTGGCAAGTACAAGTCAGAGATTGTTGATTCAAGCAGGATTACACAAGGTTTTGAAAGGCAAACTAAACTCTATTTCTAGCACTAGTGAAGGTGTGTGTCTTTCTCTTCAAGGAAGACGATATCCTTTGGAAAGGATATGTCATGGAAAGAGCAAGGTTGACTATTGCTCGAAATCAGTAGATGGAGATACTGATTCTTGTCACTAACAGTGTTGTCTCTTTTCTCCATGAGAGATAAGAATATTCTTTGAAAGAAGAATATGTTCATCCTTTTGGCATGTGTTTGGCCAACAAGTTTGCCATGAAAGATGATGTTATTGTTAGCGGTTCACAATTTGCACACGGGCATGGGCTTGGTGGGTAATGCAAGGTGTTTGGTGAAAAGGATGTCGATGGCTGAGGAATCTCTAGGTAAGCCAAGAAAGGAGATTGCACTATAAATTTCAGGAAAGATTTTTCAACATGTGCCGAGGTGAAATTCTTAGAATTGGTGATTAATTCTAAGTTGTATACTCTTTATGGTGGAGTATGATAATTCTCTATGGTGAGAATTGTGACCATTGGTTAAGATAGTGTTGTGTAGCGAAAGCTATGATGATTATTTTATTTAGTCAAGGTGAAGATTCTTAAGTATTGACTAAATAAAATAACGTTTATGAAGAATTCAACTTGGATTTGTCTACATGATACAACTACCTTAAAGGAAAAAAAGCGATCTTTGAATTTTCTTTGACCATGGATTTGCAAATTGGATTAATTGATGATCAAGGTGGGAAGAAAATTTGGGAAGATTTATCAAGTTAGTTAGCTATGTTATGGTTGGATTTTGTTGGAAGTTGCAAGCACCAGCTAAAGTTTGCATGAAGCAAAATCAAAATTGAATTCAAAGTTTGAATTTGACCAAGAAACTTGGGTGCCAACTGCCATACACAATCTCTATATAGGTGGTCACTTTTGATCATTTGTATTACAATTCCAAGAGATATTTTGAACACCAAAGTGAGGAAATTCTAGGCTCAGCACTTGAGGGTTTTCTTTGAGGTTTATTAAAAAAATGGTTAGTTGAGTGTGACAAAGACTAGTGGGTGTTGGTGGGATTGTAATCGGGTTTGGGTGTGCGATTTTATATGATTGTATAATTTTTCATATAGTGGAATATCTTTGACGCCCGTGGTTTCTATCCGGTTTTGGAGTTTTTCACGTAAATTTTGTGTTATTTATTTCTCTTGTTTATTTGACATCTCTCAAATGAAGGTAAAGATCTTGGGTTGATCCGAAGTGGTATTCGGGTCGGGGTATTTCCCAACACAAAGGTATGTTTTTCCACTTGAAAGAAAGAAACTTAATATCTTGGAACGCCATTATTACTGCTTATGTGCAGAATGGCCATGCCAAAATGTTTCAAGATTTGCGGCAAGAATATTTTATGCTAGACGAGATGAAAATTTGCAACTGCTAGTATCTTGAGTGCCTGTCATGCCGGAGAAGACATCCAATGTCAAGCAATCTTCACCGGTGTAATAAGTAAACTGAGATTTCCTTTTTGTTCTTTTTGGTTGGGAGAGTAGAGATGTCATTGGCGGCGTGTGTTCTCCAACGGCTGCATAACAACGATAGGAGGGCCACAAGCAACTCTGGGAGAGGGGGTGCGGGTATCGAGTTTCAGAAGGAAGGGGATATCGAGCTACAAATTTTTTTCGTTTGGGAAGGGGGTATCATATGGGTTTAATTCTTGGGATGGGACCCATTAAATTTGGGGTTAAAACTAGGACGTCTTGGCTATTTTTTCTCGCAGCCCCATTTTTTGTACACAGTCAGCTTTCAACTAGGATGGTCCTCTCTAGATCGGAGAGGACCATCCTTTTTATAGAAGAATTGCGGTAACGTCTTCCTAAATATATCAAAAGATATGGCAAAATGCAATTCGACATTTCGTATCTTTATCCATTGAATGCATAAAGACAAGTTTCTTGGACATTTCAAATTCTTTTCTCTATGCTTTTATAGTATATATATCAGTAAGCATATAAGTCATCACAAATGAACAAAATGTAATCTAAAAAAACATTCAAGGTATGAGGTAACTTGGGCAGAGACACTAGAAATCTTCTAGGTATTTGCACCAGCCTACTTGTTGGTACAAGTTTTGTTTTGTTAAAGTGCTTCCACATTTGATAGAGAATACATAAACTTGGTCGAAAGTTCATAACTAAAACATGGAGAAAGTTGCTAGCCCGAGCTAGCTTGCCAGGCACCTTCCAATCGGAAAAAGAAAACAAGAGATAACACTGCAATTACTTGACTCCAAAAAGGGATAAACAAAATAAAAATTCAATCCACACGACAATAAGATATAATAGTTTCAAAATAGTACCCCTTCATCCCCGGTGCTGCTCTTCTCAGCTAGCTTTTCATGAGCTTGCTTGATGCGTTTTTGGTATTTTTCATGGTCCTCTAGACACACAGTAATGTTCTTTGGATCAGCCCTAGGACCTTCATACTGAGTGGGTCCTGGTTAGCACATTCTATGGTGTCTATTGTAGTTAATGTATATAGTCCAATAGATTATATAACAGGCTTTCATTGGACACAATGAGATATGTGTCCCCCGATGTGTCCAATGAGAACATACCACCTGATCCATTGGAGACACTATAGAAAACCGGGCTTTATATAGACATCGTCCATCAAATACCTTGCCTCATTTTCTTTCCACAATCTACAAAAAAAGTCCTAACGCTTAGAGTTTTGGCTAGAAAAATGAAAGAGAATAGGAACATATGTAGAAAACAAGGAAGCCATCTTTTTCAAAAGATTTTGATTTCCTTTTATTGGGGCATGCAGTAAAGCAACATAAACTACAACAAAGAAACTGCTTACTCATATGGCTTGTCTTCTAAATCCGCAGTTGTTGGAGTTATAACAATCTCATAAGTCATCACATTCTAGTTAGCCAAAAAAAAAAAGGCTTAATAGGTTGGATTTCATACTAAATTAAATCAATTTGTGAAGAAAAAAAGAGTACCATGTGTTTAATAAACTCAAAAAAACGAGTACCCAGTATTTAACAAACTCAATAACCTAAAGAAGATATATTGACCGAACAGAGAGCCTATAGGTATTGCACAATACTACCCCTCCAAAGAATTCTTCAAATTTCTCACTATGGGCATGTAACTGTTCAGGAAGAATGAAAGGGCGTGATAGGCAGCACAACTAAGAACCTGAAACAATGTGACGGTAGCATTCAGCAAAGAGTGGCGCCACAAGCTAATCATTAGTAATTTGTAAGAGAGGTTGAACTGAGAGCTTTAAAAGTAGAATACACATTCATATGTATAGTTGCAATCAAAGTTCGATGGCAATGTTCCATAAGCTTCTTGACCAAAAAAGAGGTAGACAACATTGGTCTTCTTTGCCTTATAGGTTCCTTCCGCCTATACATATTAGTATGCATTAGTTATAAGCATAGCCAATCTACAATACAAAAAAGAGCTTAAGGTAATATACATAAGGTACAGTTAGAGGAAATAGTTCAAGTGACATCTAGAGCATTGGCAATTATGAAATTGTTAAAATATGCAAGATTTAAGGGATCCTAATGAGATTGACTTTAGGGATTTAAGTTAGATTGACTGAAGGGATTCTAATATATGTACTTTTAAATTATTTCCATGTACAATTGAGAATGTTGTTCTTCTCTAAACCTATCTGTTAATAGGAAAATAAAACTGAGGCAGGAACTAAATCTTATGAAAAACCGAAAAGATGCAAGAAGGTGAGTGCACATGTGCCATCTCGGCACAATAATGCTGCACTCCCACCCCTTTCTGGTGCTTTAGTATGAGTTCTTATTTGTCTTTAGCATTCAACTTTTGGTTGTTATTGGAAAAACACAGACAAACTACCATATTTTCATCCTATCATGTGGTATTTGTTTCTCAAAGCACTCTGCCTGTGAGAAAACAAGTATAACAGTGTGTTTGGTAAGAACTAAATGGAGTTGTTTATAAATAGATTTAAAATTCAAATTTTATATACATGGGGTAATGTAATCGTGCCCTGTAGAGTTAATAATTAGAATGAGAGGTGGCTAAATAGTGTGCTACTGTATATCTAAAATTTGAAATTTAAATTGGTTAATAAATAGAGGGAGTTTTTAAATCGTATCCAAACAAAGCGTAAGTCTTAAGAGGAGGGCCACCACCACGAGCCTTGCAAGTGTACAAAGAAGATCAAATCTTATAGAAAAATCAGATGCACAATTTGTGAGCAAAAGAAACGGATGACATGTAGAAATTAATTGAAGATCTAGAAAGGGGACGTTAATTATAAAAGGATAGATTCTTTATGGAAGGAAAACAAAACTTTTAATAAGCAAATCCATTACACAGTTAGGAATATGATTGACAATAGATGACTAGGAAGAGTGGTTACCAGTCGCTTATTCATTTTTGCTTTAACAAGATAAGCCAAGGGTTTTTTTGTTTCAATCTATTGAGAATGGTAGGATAAATGATCGTGACACACAAAAATTTGAAATATATCTTGCACCAATATGAAATTGGAAGATATAAGAACCTTTGATATCTTTGAATTGCCATCCAATCTTGAATGGATAAAGAGCTGTAAGTTGGAGGTATTGTAGGTAAATGAGGTACTCAAGGAGAGTTTTCAGGAAACCATATGAAGAATTTTAAGATAATATACCTTTTCTCTAATGAAATACAGCAAGCTCTCAAACAATATAGTTGCTAACTCTGACAGTCCATAAGGCATAGCATCAACAGAACAATTAAGTTGGAGCAGATTATGACTTTCCTGCAAGGTAAAAGAGAAAAGACAAAAACTATGGGAAGGAGCTTATCAAAACACTGAATAACACAGCCAGTAGAAATCATCTATATTTACATTGAGAAAGAGGAAGTATGTAAATGTAGAACTGAAAGCTAGAATTATATACCTCTAATAAAGCATATGCATCAGGAACACTTTCTATCAGTCTCTTAGGCAGCAAGATGACACCGTAGTTCTTATGTATATCAAAGAAGGATGACATAAACGGATATTACTCGAGAACTCAATGGAAGCAAAATCTGAAAAGTAAAGAGATTTTAAAGGATTTTACCAAATTTAGCCTTAACTTTAACTGGATCGCATATTCGTTCAGTGATGTGGGACAGTGTGAGCTTTGATTTGCCAACCTCTTCAGCAAAAATAACCTCCAATAACGCTTAAGGCTTTTTAAGGAAAAGATAGACAATAAGTTGTTTTAATGAAAATACCAAGTCTAGACTACGCGAAGTTCCAGACTATAGTTGTGTAGCTTTAGAGAGCACACTCCGGGGTAAAACGAGATGTCTTCGAATCCATAAGGCGTATGAAATGATAATGCTAAAAAAAGAAGTATTCATTTTAATGGTAAAGTGCCTTCTAAGCTAACATACAATAAAAGTGGAAGAGTACATCAATGTAAAAATCTTACCTCTTGAGAGGAGAGTGCCTCAGTGAAAAAATTACCAACTAGATGGGAGTAAACCTAAAACATATAAGAAATTGAAACAAATGAACACAAAGCAGATTTGGCGAAATGAGAGAAAGAGAGAGAACAAGAGGAAGTTAGAAAGAGTTAGGACCTTGGACATAGTGTCAAACACAATGTTTGGCAACCAATTAATAACACCTTGAATTTATCAACTAATTTAAATTTCAACTTTTGGACACATGGCAATACTACATTTAACCATATATTTGATTTGACTTGAACTTTTACATCATTTTAATCATCACATCCACACGGCACAATCAAATCTCGATACCTATATAAAATTTGAATTTTAAATCCATTTATAAATCCATCCATTTATAATTGGTTACCAATCAAAACTTCAAAGCCAAGAGTAGACTTACTAAAATGGTTTTTATTTCTCCATACTCACCAACAAGTACACAAACCACCTGCAAAAAATTGATTATCAGTTGGCAAAAAGGGGCATAATATGGAACTGAGATAGTAAAGGTTAAAAGTTTATTTGTATGGACACAATTATCTTAGACATACCATTGTTTCACCACGGCCATCTGTGACAAACTTCTGCGTAAGGTGAGTAGCATCCTGAATTGATATGACACCTTTAACAAGAAAGTGCAGTCGTAAAGCTAAATATGAATTGATGCGACTCCTGAAACTCCACCAAGTCTTTGCTTATAGTAACATTTATAAGTATATATACAGCAGATACCTCTAATAAGAACAAGGCAATGCAATTGTAAAGTTGAACATGCTTTCAATGCAGCATCATAGTCAATAGGTGAACTTGAACTTCCCAGCAAATCGTGACCACCTGAAAAGGATAGCACTCGTCACCATTTTATGCAGGATTACAATAACAAATTATAAATGTCATCTTTCAACCCCACCTTGATTATGGTAAGTTGAGAGTAGATCCTCAGTAACCTCTATGGGTTTCAGATCATAAAACCCTTGAAAGCCTCCTAGTAACAAAACACATTCAAAAGAAATTAAAGTTATTTTTCAATGATTGTGATCCCATAAAAGCTTGAAGCTAAATGCAGAAATTACCATTACCTTGGAAAGCAAGAAGAACACTATCATCATTATGAGCTGCATCAAGAAGATCCTATACGATGTTGTGAAGCCCCTTGAGAAGAGAATGTATACCTGGAAAAGCAACCCTCACACTGAGAGAGCGAGCAATTCATTAAACAAAAAATTAGAAACTGATGTTAATTTACATGTAACGAAAGGCATAATTTGTATATCAATTGTATGTATTAAACACATAGAAGTCTATGAAGGGATTATAGCTAACTTCGCAACGCAAATTTGAAAACGCTGACATTAAACTAACCAGCCTTAATGGAATTCTCTAATAAAAGCAAAGTATAGTGCATACTTTCTTGACAAGCCAAATTTGTTTATAATCAGTCGAAACTTTCAAATCCCCTAAAATCTCCAAGTTTGACGCTATGCTTACAAATCTGCTACCAATTTGGATGAGATCAGCGTACTAGTTACATAAACCACGAGATATATTGGGTTTGGTTACAGCTGTAGTGCACTAATTTAAATTAAATTAATTTAATCAATTAATACTAACAACTATAATTAGTTAGTTATGGTTGAATTCTTGTCGAAACTTTATTCGGCAGGAGAGTTCTTCAAAAGAAAGACTAAAAAACCGCTTCGTAAACTTGAGGATCATATGGAACAGTGTTTCAATATTGCTACGATCAGTTTCTTCCAGCAACACATCTTCAAAAATGGAAACTCTGCCATCACTCTGTCCCATGTGAATGTAGCCAAAAGACATGACACTGATAAACAAAACGGCAAAAATAAGAAGTAAAATAGATAAGACCTTTAAAGGATTTGGAAGTTATGGTTTATAGCATGATCATATCTCCTGAAAATTTGAAAGCTGTCTCTCATTTGCATTCATCTCTCTGTTCAACAAAATTCTGGCCGTGTATATAGATTTTGGATTTATGTTGCCGTCCTTCCACATATATATTTTCATAGAAAGAGTAGTTGTTATATGAAGAGGTCACTACTGTTTAACTAGTTGTGCAACTGGTCTATAACTTTTTATTCTTGAGAAATTTCATCCTTAGCATCCTTTTCTTTGACACATTTCGACTTTATACCAAAGTTAAATTGATCTCATTAGTTAGAGGGCATCTTTTGTCCGCTTCATGTGAATTTCGTAATAGTCCCAACCTTTGTACAATTTAGCACATTTGTTCCCTCATTTCAATTTTTCAAAACTATTAATTAATTAATACTAATTACAACAAGTAGCTAGTAGTTGATTAAATTCTTACTGAAACCGCGTCCTCCGGGAGAGTTCTTCAAAAGAAAGACTAAAAAACCGCCTAGTAAACTTTAGGATCATATGGAATAGTGTTTCAAAATTGCTACGATCAGTATCTTCAGCAACACATCTTCGACAATGGCAACTTTTAACATCACTCTGTTCAATTAACTTAACATAAGTTGAATGTCTTCTACGATTAATCAAAAACTACAAAATGTACGGAATTAAAATAGATACTACCTTCAAAGGATTTGGAAGTTGTGGCTGATAGCGTGATCGTATCGACGGAAAATTTGAAAGCTATATCTCATTTGCATTCATCTCGCTCTTCAATAAAATTCTTGCTGTGCTATAGATTTTGGATTTCTGTTGCCATTCTTCCACTTACATATATTTTCATAGGAAGAGTAGTTATACAAAGTGGTTACTACCTTTCAACCAGTTGTGCAACTGGTCCAAAACTTCTTGTTCTTGAGAAATTTCATCCTCACCATCCTTTTCTTTGCCACATTTCAACTTCATCTCTAAGTTAAATTGATCTCATTAGTCAGAGGATATTTATGTCCGATTCAGGTGAATTTCGTAATAGTCCCAACCTTTGCACAATATAGCACATTTGCTCCCTCATTTCAATTTTGTAAAACTATTAAATAATTAATAATAATTACAACAGTTAGTTAGTAATTGATTGAATTCTTACCGACACTGCATTCGATGGGAAAGTTTTTCGAAAGAATGAGTAACCACCTGGTAAATTTTAGGATTATATGGAATAGTGTTTCAATATTGCTATGATCAGCTTCTTCCAGCAATACGTATTTGGCAGTGGCGACTCTAAAGTCGCTGTGTCCAATGTGAACTTAACATTACTTGCATGTCTTCCATGATTAATTTGAAAATGTAAAATATACTGAATTAAAATAGACACTAGCTTCAAAGGATTTGGAAGTTGTGGCTGATAGAGTGATCATATCTCTTGAAAATTTGAAAGTTGTATCTCATTGCATTCATCTCACTTTTCAATAAAATTCTCACTGTGTATATAGATTTTATATTTCTGTTGCCGCTCTTCCACTTATATATATTTTCATAGGAAGAGTAGTTGTTATACGAAGAGGTCACTATCTTTAACTAGTTCTGCAATTGGTCTATAACTTTCTTTTCTTGAGAAATTTCATCCTTAACATCCTTTTCTTTTCCATATTTCAGCTTCATCCCAAAGTTAAATTGATCTCATTGGTTGAATGTAACAGCCTGGAAATTTCTACAAACTAAAGAGAGTAACATAATTATTGTTTTGAAGGAATTACTTGAATATCATTGTAAGATTTCTTGAAAATTAAAAGATTGGTATTCAACTGACGTTAAAGAAAGAATTTGGTTCTTAATTGACATAAATCAAAGTGTAGTGACCTAATTGACATAAACTAACGAGCGCTGACTTAATTGAAAGATAATGCATAGTGGAAGGACTACTCGGACAAATTCGCTCCAAGTGTACGGCATATGTCACACCACGTGTCGAGATGTGATTGGCGGAACTCAAATTTTACTAAAACCAATTGAATCTCAATTATTATATATAGGGCTTTTGGGTTCTCAAACTCCCCCTTTACTCTCCCAAACCCCAAAATTCGTCCATAGTTCCCGTGGGAAGGAGATCAACCCTAAAAACCCATCATAATACCTATTTATCTTTTGAAAAGGGTCTCTTACTATATATAAAAGGATTATAGCTTGAAAAATAGCTTTAATTGAGAAATTTCAAGGCTTTAATGACACTTTTCTGCTTGAGATTATTCGAAGAATTTTTAAGGTGAGTATCTGTACCTTGATTCCCTTTCTTTTGTTCATCATATTTTCATAAGATATGCATGAATTTTTAATGCATTGTTATGTAAAGAAAGACTGGTTTATTGCATTGGTATCGCTAGTTAATGCTCTACCCATTATGAATTGCTTTGTGGAACATGACCTTGCTATGTGGTCTTTGTCATTTTGGTTATGTGGTAATCTTTGTGACCTTGCTATGTGGTCTTAGCCAATTTGAATCTTTGTGGCCTTGTTGTGTGGTTTTGGCCAATTTGAATCTTTGTCTCCTTGCTGTGTGGTTTTGGCCAATTTGAATCTTTGTGGCCTTGCTGTGTGGTTTTGGCCATTCTGAATCTTTGTGACCTTGTTGTGTAATCTTGGCCAATCATGTGCGCACCACGGGTAGTAGTTTAACTAGTGATAGTGCCCTTTTGTGTATTCAATGGCTTTGTGCATCCAAAGGGTTTGTGAAATACATGGCTTTCCTGAAAATGCGTTTTCTTATATGAAAATGAATCAAGATATTTGGTTATTCACTGAGTACTTTGTGCTCACCTCCCCCCATTTCCTATAGTCCTGTAGGTATTAAGTTAAGAAGCTATGTGGTCGGATCATCCTAAGATGGAAGAGATACATGTATGTGATCGAGACTTCAGCGGTTGGCCGGGATTTCGTTGTGGGTAGCCCACAGGATATTTAATTATCAGAGTGCGCAGCGAAAGCGCCTCGATATTTTGAACTGTATTGTATCAATTTTTAATCGTTAAAGGCTTCCGCTTTTATTAAAATTTCGTTCGTGACAGTTGGTATCAGACCATGATCCTCCAGCCTCACATACTTGTATCGCTCCTTTTTGGACGAATCCGCGCACCTATAGGTATTGAAAATCAGTTATGTTAATTGATGATAAGTCAAATTTGACCTTGGTAATATTATACATTTGGCTTCTAAAAGTTTATCAATGAAAATAAGGAAAATGGAAAGGAAAAATAATAGTTTTCAATTTGTTTCAAAATGCCTAACTTTAAGAGGTACCAAATGGCTCTTATTTATATTTGAAAAAGTTTTCGAATGTGGATACATGCATGAATAAAAAATAAAAAAAAAATTTACACCATGCGGTCGCATGGGGCGTCCTTGCGGCCGTGTGGCACCTGGCGGCCAACCGCGGAAGTCTTGGCCAATCTGAATCTTTGTAGCCTTGCTGTGTGATCTTGGCCAATCATGTGCGCACCACGAGTAGTAGTTTAACTAGTGATAGGGCCCTTTTGTGCATTCAATGGCTTTGTGCATCCAAAGGCTTTGTGAAATACATGGCTTTCCTGAAAATGCGTTTTCTTATTATGAAAGTGAATCAAGATATTTGGTTATTCACTGAGTACTTTGTACTCACCCCCATTTTCTACAATCCTATACGTATTAAATTAAGAAGCTACGTGGCCGGATCGTCGCAAGATGGAGGAGATATATATGTGATCGAGACGTCGGTGCATGCGGCCGATTTTTCGTTGTGGGTAGCCCACAGGACATTTAATTATCAGAGTGCGCAGCAAAAGCACTTCGATGTTTTGAACTGTATTTGTATCAATTTTCAATCGTTAAAGGCTTCCGCTATTGTTAAAATTTCGTTCGTGACTGTTAGTATCAGAGCATGATCTTCTAGCCTCACACACATGTATCGCTCCGATTTGGACGAATCCGTGCACCTATAGGTATTGAAATCAGTTATGTTAATTGATGATAAGTTAAATTTGACCTTGGTAATATTATACATTTGGCTTCTAAAAGTTTATCAATGAAAACATGGAAAATGGAAAGGAAAAATAATAGTTTTCAATTTGTATCAAAATGCCTAACATTAAGAGGTACCAAATGGCTCTTATTTATATTTGAAAAAGTTTTAGAATCTGGATACATGCATGAAAAAAATTTACACTATGCGGCCGCACAGGGCGGCCCTGAGGCCACATGGCACCCCGCAGCCGGGCAAGCTGCGGGCAACAGATTTTTTTTGAACAGTAAGTCGGTGATCACTATGCGGCCGCACGGTACTTCAGATATTGTGCAAAAATTACATTCAAGTCCGTGTGCTCTTCCGATCTATTTCTTTCAGATTTATCCAAAGTACTTAAGTTTGCTCTTTTAAGCTTCAAGGTTTATTTCTTTCACATGATAGACCCTTACATCATTTGAAAAGATTTCCTTTGGCTATTATACACCTAAATCGAACTTTGTTAGAAACTTGAATACTTGACTTTTGTAAATATATGGCATATGCTTTTGGAAATGTATTAAACTGATATTAACACAAGTGTTAGCTATAGTTATCGCCACATCACCTAGCAGATTTCGAGGATGAAATTCATTTAAGAGGAGTAGATTGTAACACTCTGGAAATTTCTACAAATTAAAGTGAGTAACATAATTATTGTTTTGAAGGAATTACTTGAATATTATTGTAAGATTTCTTGAAAATTAAAAGATTGGTATTCAACTGATGTTAAAAAAAGAATTTGGTTCTTAATTGACATAAATCAAAGTGTAGTGACCTAATTGACATAAACTAAAGAGCAGTAACTTAATTGAAAGATGAGACAAAGTATAAGGACTTCTCGATCAGTTTGACGCCAAATGTACGGTGTCGTATCGCGCCACTTGTCTCCCTGTGATTGACGGAACTCAAATTTTATTAAAAACAATTGAATCTCAACTATTATATAAAGGGCAAAGGGGTCCTCAAACTTCCAAACACTCAACCAACCACCATTTGTCTCCCAAACTCCCCAAAATTCGTCCAACCTTGGTCATAGTAGAGAAACAACCCTAAAATCCTATCAGATATCTAGGTTCACACTTGAAAAGGGTCTCTTACTATATATAAAAGTATTATAACTTGAAAATAGCTTTAATTGAGGAATATCAAGACTTTAAGGGTACTTTTTTTGACGTGGACTATTCGAAGGATAATTGAGGTGAGTAACCGGTACCTTGATTTTCGTTTTTTTGTTCATCATACTTTTATAAGATATGCATGAATTTTTAATGCATTGTTATGTAAAGAAAGATTGGTTTATTGCATCGGTATCGCTAGTTAATGCTCTATCCATTCTGAATTGCTTTGTGAAACATGACCTTGCTATGTGGTCTTGGTCATTTTGGCTATGTAGTAATCTTTGTGGCCTTGCTGTGTGGTTTTGGCCAATTTGAATCTTATGGACTTGCTGTGTGATCTTGGCCAATCATGTGCGCACCACGGGTAGTAGTTTAACTAGTGATAGGGCCCTTTTGTGCATTCAATGGCTTTGTGTGTCCAAAAGCTTTGTGAAATACAAGGCTTTCCTGAAAATGCGTTTTCTTATATGAAAGTGAATCAAGATATTTGGTTATTCACTGAGTACTTGTACTCACCCCCCATTTTCTATAATCCTGTACGTATTAAATTAAGAAGCTATGTGGCCGGATCATCCCAAGATGGAGAAGATACATGTATGTGATCGAGACGTCGGTGTATGCGGCCGATGTTTCATTGTAGGTAGCACACAGGACATTTAATTATCAGAGTGCGCAACAAAAGCGCTTTGATATTTTGAACTGTATTTGTATCAATTTTTAATCGTTAAAGGCTTCTGCTATTGTTAAAATTCCGTTCGTGACATTAAAGGTCATCTTTTATCCGCTTCTGGTGAGTTTTGTAATAGTCCCAACCTTTCCACAATAAAGCACATTTGCTCCCCTTATTTCAAATTTTCAAAACTATTAATTAATTAATTCCAATTACAATAATTAGTTCGTAATTGATTGAATTCTTATTGAAACCGAGTCCGACGAGAGAGTTCTTTAAAAGAAAAACTGAAAAACCACCTAATAAACTTTAGGATCATATGAAACAGTGTTTCAATGTTGCTACGATCAGTTTCTTCCAGTAACACATCTTCACAATGGCAACTCTTAACACCGCTCTGTCCAATGTGAACTTAACATTAGTTGAATGTCTTTCACGATTAATTCAAAACTGCAAAATGTGTGGAAATAAAATAGATACTACCTTCAAAGGATTTAAAGTTGTGGCTGATAGCGTGATAGTATCTCTTGAAAATTTGAAAGCTGGCTTTCATTTGCATTCGTCTAGCTCTTCAATAGAATTCTCGCCGTACATATAGTTTTTGAATTTCTATTGCTGCTTTTCGACTTATATATATTTTCATTGGAAGAGTAGCTGTCATACGAGAAGGTCACTACCTTTCAACTAGTTGTGCAACTGGTTCATAACTTTTTATTCTTGAGAAATTCATCCTTACCATCATTTTATTTACCACATTTTGACTTCATCCCTAAGTTAAATTGATCTCACTATTCAGAGGGTATCTTTTGTCTGCTTCAAATGAATTTCGTAATAGTCCCAACCTTTGCACAACATAATGCATTTGCTCCCTCATTTCAATTTTTCAAAACTGTTAATTAATACTAATTGCAACAATTAGTTAGTAATTGATTGAATTCTTACAGAAACTATGTCTGGCGGGAGAGTTCTTCAAAAGAAAGACTAAAAAACCTCCTGGTAAACTTTAGGATCATATCGAATAGTGTTTCAACATTGCTACGATCAGCTTCTTCCAGCAACACCTCTTTGATAATGACAACTCTAACGTCACTCTGTCCAATGTGAACTTAACATTAATTGCATGTCTTCCACGATTAATTCGAAACTATAAAATGTACGGAATTAAAATAGACACTACCTTCAAAGGATTCGGAAGTTGCGGCTGACAGCGTGATCGTATCTCTTGAAAATTTGAAAGCTCTCTCTCATTTACATTCATCTTCCTCTTTAATAAAATTCTCGCCGTGTATATAGATTTTGGATTTCTATTGCTGCTCTTCCACTTAGTTGTTATACTAAGAGGTCAGTACCTTACAACTAGTTGTGCAACTGGTCCATAACATTTTATTCTTGAGAAATTTCATCCTTACCATCCTTTTCTTTGCTACATTTCGACTTCATCCCTAACTTAAATTGATCTCCTTGTTTAGATGCCATCTTTTGTCTGCTTCAGGTGAATTTCGTAATAGTCCCAACCTTTGCACAATATAGCACATTTGCTCCCTCATTTCAATTTTTCAAAATTATTAATTAATTATTACTAATTACAACAATTAGTTGGCAATTGATCAAATTCTTTTCGAAACTGCATCCAGCGGGAGCGATCTTCAAAGAATGACTAACCGCCTGGTAAACTTTAGGATCATATGGAACAGTGTTTCAACATTGCTATGATCAGTTTCTTCCAGCAGCTCCTCTTCGACATTGGCAACTCTAACGCCATTCTGTCAAGTGTTAACTTAACATTAATTACATGTCTCCCACAATTAATTCAAAGCTACAAAATTTACAGAATTAAAATTGATACTTCCGTCAAAAGATTTGGAACTTGAGGCTGTTAGTGTGATCGTTTTTTTTTTCCAAAAATTTGAAACCGGACTCTCATTTACAGCCATCTCGCTCTTCAATAAAATTCTTCCCCTGCATGTAGATTTTGGATTACTGTTGCCGCTCTTCCACTTTTATATATTTTCATAGGAAGACTTAATTGTTATGTGAAGAGGTCACTACCTTTCAACTAGTTGTGTAACTGGTCTATAACTTTTTATTCTTGAGAAATTTCATCCCTAGCATCATTTTCTTTGCCACAATTCGACTTCATCCCTAAGTTAAATTGATCTCATTGGTTAGAGGACATGTTTGTCCGCTTCAGGTGAATTTCATAATAGTCCCAACCTTTGTACAATATAGCACATTTGCTCCCTCATTTCAAAATTATTAATTAATTAATACTAATTACAACTATTAGTTAGTCATTGATCGAATTCTTACTCAAACTGAGTCTGGCGGAAGAGTTCTTCGAAAGAAAGACTGAAGAACTGCTTGACAAACTTTAGCATCATATGGAATAGTGCTTCAACATTGCTATGATTAGCTTCTTCCAGTAACACATCTTCAACAATGGCAACTCTTAACATTATTCTGTCCAATGTAAGCTTAACATTAATTGAATGTCGGCCACGATTAATTCAAAGCTACAAAGTGTATGAAATTAAAATAGATGCTACCTTTAAAGGATTTGGAAGTGTGGCTGATAGCGTGATTGTATCTCCTGAAAATATGAAAGCTGTTTCTCATTTGCATTCGTCTCCCTCTCCAATAAAATTCTCATAGTGCATATAGATTTTGGATTTCTGTTGCCGCTCTTCTACTTATATATACTTTTATAGGAAGAGTAGTTGTTATACAAAGAGGTCACTACCTTTCAACAAGTTGTGCAACTAGTCCATAACTTTTTATTCTTGAGACATTTCATCCTTTTTTTTACCACATTTCGACTTCATCCCTAAGTTAAATTGATCTCATTAGTCAGAGAGCATCTTTTGTCCGCTTCAGGTGAATTTCATAATAGTCCCAACCTTTACACAAGATAGCACATTTGCTCCCTTATTTCAATTTTTAAAACTATTAATTAATTCTAATTACAATAATTAGTTAATAATTGACTAAATTTTTACCGAAACTTCATTCGGCCAGAGAGTTCTTCAAAAGAAAGACTAAAAAGCCACCTGGTAAACTTTAATATCATATGGAACAGTGTTTCAACATTGCTACGATCATTGTCTTCCAGCAACATGTATTCGATGAGGGCAACTTTAACATCACTTTGTCCAATGTAAACATAGCATTAATTGCATGTCTTCCACGATTAATTCAAAACTGCAAAATGTATGGAATTAAAGTTGATACAGCCTTTAAAGGATTTGGAAGTTGTGGATGATAGCGTGATTGTATCTCTTGAAAATCTGAAAGTTGTCTCTCATTTGCATCCCTCTCACTCTTCAGTAAAACTCTCACCGTGTATATAGATTTCGGATTTCTGTTGCTGCTCTTCCACTTATATATATTTTCTTAGGAAGAGTAGTTGTAATGCGAATATGTCACTACCTTTCAACTAGTTGTGCAACTAGTCTATAACTATTTATTTTAGAGAAATTTCATCTTTACCATCTTTTTCTTTGCCACATTTCGACTTCATTCCAAGGTTAAATTGATCACAATGAATAGAGGGTATTTTTTGTCCGCTCAGTTGAATTTCATAATAGTCTCAACCTTTACATAATATACTACACTTGCTCTCTCATTTCAATTTTTCAAAAATAACAATTAATTAATACTAATTACTATCATTGGTCAGTAATTGGTTGAACCCTTACCGAAACTTTGTTTGGCGGGAGAGTTCTTCAGAAGAAAGACTAAAAAACTACTCTAGTAAACTTCAAGATTATATGGAACAATGTTTCAACATTGCTACGATTAGTTTCTTCCAGCAATACGTCTTCGACAGTGGAAACTCTAAAATCACTATGTCCAATGTGAACATAGCATTAATTGAATGCCTTGCATGATTAATTCGAAATAGCAAAATTTATGGAATTAAAGTTGATAGTACCTTCAAAGGATTTGGAATTGTGGCTAATAGTCTGATTGTATCTCATGAAAATCTGAAAGTTGTCTCTCATTTGCATCTCTCTCACTCTTCAATAAAATTCTCGCCATGTATATAGATTTTGGATATCTGTTTCCGCTCCTCCACTTATATATATATATATATATATTTTTTTTTTTTCTTAGGAAGAGTTGTTGTTATGCGAAAAGGTCACTACCTTTCAACTAGTTGTGCAACTGGTCTATAACTTTTTATTCTTGAGAAATTTCATCCTCACCATCCTTATATTTGCCACATTTCGACTTCAGCCCAAAGTTAAATTGATCACATTGGTTAGAAGGCAGTTTTTGTCCAGCTTTTAGTGAATTTCATAATAGTCCCAACCTTTGCATAATTTACTACATTTACTCCTTCATTTCATTTTTTCAAAAATATTAATTAATTAATACTAATTACTATAATTAGTTAGTAATTGATTGAATTCTTATCGAAACTTCGTTTGGCGGGAGAGTTCTTCAAAAGAGAGACAAAAAAACCACTTTGTAAACTTCAGGATCATATGGAACAGTGTTTCAACATTGCCACGATCAGTTTATTCCAGCAACACGTCTTCGATATTGGCAACTTTAACATCACTATGTCCAATATGAATGTAGCATTAATTATATGTCTTCCACGATTAATTCAGAACTACAAAATTTAAGGAATTAAATTTGATATTGCCTTCAAAGGATTTGGAAGTTGTGGTTGATAGTATGATCGTATCTCTTGAAAATCTGAAAGTTGTCTCTCATTTGCATCCCTCTCGCTCTTCAATAAAATTCTCACTGTATATATGGATTTTGGATTTCTGTTGCCACTTTTCCACTTATATATATTTTTATAAGAAGAGCAGTTGTTATGCAAAGAGGTCACTACCTTTCTACTAGTTGTATAACTAGTCTATAACTTTTTGTTCTTGAAAAATTTCATCCTCACCATCCTTATATTTACCACATTTCGACTTCATCCCAAAGTTAAATTGATCCCATTGGTTAGAGGGCATTTTTTTGTCCGCTTCTAGTGAATTTTGTAACAGTCCCAACATTTGCACAATATACCACATTTGCTCCCACATTTCAACTATTCAAGACTATTAATTAGTTAGTACTGATTACTATAATTAGTTAGTAATTGACTGAATTCTTACAGACACTTCATTCGGTGGGAGAGTTTTTCAAATGAAAGACAAAAAAACCGCCTCGCAAACTTCAGGATCATATAGAACAGTGTTCCAACATTGCTACGATTAGTTTCTTCCAGCAACACATCTTTGACAATGGCAACTCTAACATCACTCTGTCCAATGTGAATTAATCTTCCACGATTAATTCAGAACTATAAAATTTATGGAATTAAAGTTGATATTGCCCTCAAAGGACTTGGGAGTTACGGCTGACAGCGTGATCGTATCTCCTAAAAATCTGAAAGCTGCCTCTCATTTGCATCCCTCTCGTTCTTCAATAAAATTCTCAAAGTATATATGGATTTTGGATTTCTGTTGCCGCTCTTCCACTTATATATATTTTTATAGGAAGAGCAGTTGTTATGCAAAGAGGTCATTACCTCTTAACTAGTTGTATACCTCGTCCATAACTTTTATTCTTGAGCAATTTCATCGTTACCATCCTTTTATTTACCACATTTTGACTTCATCCCTAAGCTAAATTGATCTCATTGGTGAGAGGGCATTTTTTGTCAGCTTCAGGTGAAGTTCGTAACAGTCCCAACGTTTGCACAATATACCACATTTGCTCCCTCATTTTAGCTATTCAAGACTATTAACTAGTTAGTACTAGTTATTATAATTAGTTAGTAATGGATTGAATTCTTCCCGAAACTACATCCAGCGGGAGAGTTCTTCAAAAGAAAGATTAAAGAACTGCCTGGTAAACTTTAGGATCATATGGAACAGTGTTTCAACATTGCCAATGTCTTCGACATTGGCAACTCTAACATCACTCTGTTTAATGTGAACTTAGCACCACGATTAATTTAAAACTGTAAAATTTACATAATTAAAACTGATGCTACCTTCAAAAGATTTAGAAGTTGTGGTTGATAGCGTCAGTCATCGTATCTCCTGAAAATCTGAAAGTTGTCCCTCATTTGCGTCCATCTCGCTCTTCAATAAAATTCTCACCGTATATATAGATTTTAGATTTCCATTGCCGCTCTTCCACTTATATATTTTTCATAGAAAGAGTAGTTGTTATACGAAGAGTTCACTAGCTTTCAACTAGTTGTGCAAATAGTCCATAACTTTTATTGTTGAGAAATTTCATCCTTACCATTCTTTTCTTTGCCACACTTCCGCTTCAACCCTAAGTTAAATTGATCCCATTGGTTAGAAGGTATTTTTTGTCGAGTTCAGGTGAATTTCATAATAGTCACAACCTTTGCGCAATTTACCACATTTGCTCCCTCATTTCATTTTTTTAAAGCTGCTAATTTCACACCTATGCATTGCATAGATATGTTCTGCTTGCAAAAGTAAAATGGATTGAACAAAGAAAACATAAAAAAAAAAAAAAAGTAGAATTGTGCTACATGAATAAAATCACATACAAAAAATCTAACAAAATTGACACATGGCACAATCCTGTTTTTCGACACATCACATCACTTTTCCATCAACACTTATCACACAACTCACTTGTCAATTTTTTCAACTTTTTTGGCTCTCTTTTTTTCCAATTAGATTTTTTCAAAAATGTAAGGTCGCAAAATATAGTAAATGGAAAAAATATAATGAAAATGTCATCTTAATTCATATCATGTCAAACCGCCAAATTCAAAAACATAAGACAATGCAAAGAAGTATTACATTCATGACCTGAATTGAGAGATAACTTCGCAATGGTATGGTAAATAATTACAAGAGCTGCAACCCATATGTGCTAGACGTGAATTAATCTGCCAATGACTAAACAATCACACTGGGCAAAAAGAATACGTTCAAGGAGAGCATATGTCCCAGCAAGATTAACACTTGGTTTACCTCTTTTTCTTTACACAAAACATCCAACCGCCTCTGCCAATTTCGTTTGACAACTGCCTCCCATTGCAAAGTGATCACCCATTTCTCTTGGTGCTAAGTAATTTTTTTTTTTTGGGAATTTCCTTATATACAACGATTTATTTATCGCATCCACCCATTATCGTTTCATACTTGAGAGCATAATAAATAAATTATTACTGACAAAAAATTTGAAAATTTTGTTGTACAATAATCAAAAGCTAGTTGCGGTCAAAATATAATCAAGGGTCTTGTTGATGCCAAATTGAGCTTTCGACTCAACAAACGAGATTTATATTCGTGGGAGCTTATATTCAAATCGGTATGAGCAATAAATGCAAATTAAGACAAGGAATGTTTGTAACTTTTTAAAATAAATGAAAGACTATAAATGTGTGGAGACAAGAGTGATGAGGATTGGGTGTCTACCCTTTCTCACTTTTGTATAACTCTATTTATAGTGTATATTTGCTTATTTGCATGGAGATAATGATTACATGCATTTAGTGCTGGACCAAAAGGGATGACATAAATGTCAAATCGGCCGGGATTAATCCTGTACTTTTTTTACTAATGGTTGCTTAAGTCATGCACAGAGCATGTGACCCTCATTTCGCATTTAATGTTGGCATGTGCTCTTCCGATCTTGACAAGATTTCCCATATGGGTTCCCATGCTGTTGCTTAGCCAGCTATCTCGCGAGGTCACAGCGCTATGTCGGGTCTCGCTTGAGCGCCTAGGTGCCCTGGACCATAAGAGCTTCAGAGAAGATGTCCACATTCTAGTCACTGAATTAGGTCTCCAGGTTATCTGGTCATTAGATCGTCAGACCGTCGGGTTAGGTGAAGCGCTTGAGGCCGGTTACCAAGATCCCGTGCCTGTTGACCTTCACTGACCTTCGACAGATCGGAAGAGCACACGTTTTGCGGCCCGGTGACTACAAAATGCCCCCTCAAGGTCACTGCTCCTTGAGCCCGAGGTTTAGCAGCCTTGAAAGTAAACTGGCTACTTTCTTAAAACTCTTTTGCCGCCTAAAATATGACTCCTTGAATTTCAACAAAAAAGGGTTGAGGCTGCACTCTTTGCCACGTGTTTGTCATTTAGTGGAATGGCATGTTAGGGATCTTTAAAGGCAATAATCATTATTCTTTAATGTTGCCCTTTAAGTTCCCCACATCCTACGCGGCTGTTGCCTTTCCACCTTCCCACAGTACTTCATTTATTCCTTTATGTACACTCTTTTTTTCCTTCCACATTATCTTCCATAGCAATCAGTTCTTAAGAGTTTTCTGTCATTAATCTTTTCCGGCTTCTTCTCAATTGGTTGATCCTGCCTCGAAATTCCTTCAATCTTCCGAGACAACTTTAGTACCAGGTAAAGAATAATCTTTTCTTGATTTATAGGGGGATTTCGCTGAATGGAGAGTAGGAAGAGGTTCTTTCTAGTTAGTGATGCAGGTAAGGGTGGGTGGTAGATGTTGAGTGGTCTACAGATGAGGAGACGGCGGGAGAAACGCCAAATTCGGCTTTGGGAGACCAATTTGATTGGATGAATGATGAGAGCGAGGGTGATGAGGAGGTGAGTTCCAGTTGGAGGCCTCTGGTAGTGGTGATTCGCAATGAAGATAGACCGAGGGTGTGAAAACACATTCACTCCGAAATAAGGGAAACTGACCTCGATGTGATAAGGCAGGATTACCGTGTTCCTGATCGCATCGCGCTTTGGCTCCCTTACAAGGAAAAGCGGGCTCGTTGCCCCCAGGGGTGTGTAGTAGAGAGCATTGGGATGTTTGAGGCCGGCTTCCGTGTTCTGCTTCTGAGGCCTATCACTGGACTGTTGAGATCTTGGGGGATTACCCCCTCTCAAATTATACCTATGAGCTGGAAGACAATAATCGGAGTTCTCGCTTTGTGTCAACACAAATGATGGAGGTATTCGAGTCCTAAAGGCTTCAACGCGTACTATTTGTTACAGCCCTCACCCGTTGGGAAAGGGTGGTTTAACCTAGCTGAACGATCTAAGGCTGTGGCCTTAAACCTTTAGGAAAACTTAGTGAGTGGGGCATCTAAATCGGGCCCAAGTTGGAAAGAGAGCTGGTTCTGGGCAGGGTCGAGTGGAAGAGTTCACCGAGTTCCAGTGATGAGGACACGACCGTTACCACGAGCTACATGGAACCCCAGTAAGCGTATTTTCGACATAGCTCCCTTAGCAGGCTGACTAACTGATGCTTTAACTGTATTTTTTCCTTTGTCAGGTATCGAGCGAGGCCGAGCACTTTCTGTGTTGTTTCAGGAGCAAGCTGAGATAGTAGCCTGAATTTCAGAACATCATCGTCACGTTGTAGACCTGACGGACGAGGACTTCCTAGTAATCACCGGCCTGTTTGTTCCCAGGTCTGAGCATATCTCTAGGAATCCGAGCAACTATAAGCCATTCTTCTATACTTGGACACCTTGCCTTTTGAGCACTTCCTTGGAACTTGACACTTGTTTCTTTTTAGGGAAGAGATACCTCTCCAAGGGCCAAAAGTAGGCTATTCGAGAGGCCGAGAGGAAGAGGATGGCGTGGGAGAAGAGAAAAATGGTACGTGACAAGGCTAAGGAGATGAGAATTGTCGAGCAACTGAACGAAGCTTTGAAAAGAAAGGGGGAGAGAAAAAAGATGAGGCAAGATAAAGCTACTGGGAAGAGGCCCATGACAGCTGACCAAGTGGCTGCCTCCGTGTGACCCAGGAAAAGGCAATTGGCCATCCGGGAGCCCCTGGACAGTTCTCTATAGATCGGAAGAGCGTACTGATGCTCCTCCTCATAAAGAGCAACCTACTAAAGGGCCTATCAACGTCCTGGGTGAAGATCTCTATCTTCCAGTGGACCAAGCTAAGCGAGCTGAGATAGAGAGATTTATCTGCAAAAAACCGAAGGCGCTGCTCAAGTTCAACTTGTCTAGGAAACCCTTTTCTGCCAGCGTCCCGAGGATGCCACGGGCAGTTACGGATGCCATGAGTAGTGTGGCATGGGGTTGGCCTAGGAAGTGGGAAGGCTTTGTGGCCACTTCTACAATGGCTGAGCTCCTACAGGCGCGGGCGGTTATGCGGGCTCGGTCAGCTATTTTGGATGAACACGCCATGGCTGAGGTCGGACGCTTCCTTGGGGAGAACAGGAAACTCTTTGGCCAAGTGGCCAAGGCCAACAAGGTGAAGCAGGAGGATGAGCTGGCTCTCAGGAAGAAAGAGCAAGAGTTGCCCGTAGCCAGGGGGAATTCGGCCGATTTTTGCACTGAACTTGAAGCTTGGGAGAAGAAGTTTGAGGACCTGGCGACCCAGCTTGTAACAAAAAAGTCAAGCCATGAGCAGATCTTGAGAGAGGCTAAAAGAAAAGCCGCTGCGAGCGAGCTCACCGCGTACTAGGAGGCGGTGGCTAAATACAAGCCCCCAAAGAGTTCAAGAGTGCTAACGCCGGTCATTATTACCAGATGGTAAGGGAGATTTTGGGCCAGGTCATGAGGGAGCATCTGGAGTGTGATCTGAGATTCTTCAAAGAGCAGCTCGCCAAGCTGAAGGAAGAGTGTGGCTATGCGAACTCTGATGATGAAGATGGAGAGGTCGAAATCATATCAGAAGTTCCTGACCCCGCCAACTAAAAGAAAGGCCGTTGATATGAAGCCCACTGAAGATGCTAATTCCACTGTGGGGGTTGAGTCTGCCGTTTCTGCTAAGAGAAACGTGGCCTCTTCCTCTGAAGATCAAGCTTAGGAATCCCTTGTCACCCAGCTCTTCTTTTCTCCTTTTTGTAATCTCTAATAAATATAATGGGAATTGTTTCTTCAAGTGTGAGCTCGCTAGTATATTTGTCAAAGCGACATGTCATAACACCACTCTTACTTAGTGGAGAACTCAACTCTGCTTAGGCTCGCTTGTTCCAGTAAATATATCATGTCTCAAGTGTAAGGATGTTTTGTGAAAATTTTGTCCAGGTCCCTCATAGACTGTAATTGTTGATTGGGAGTTACTGCGGACATGTTCGGCCGGGCCGAGGTTTGATTCCTTGAACTATGAGCTCTGGCAATTTGAATAGGTTGCGGGTCTCGACCCAGGACGCAGAGCCAAATATATATCTCTGGCTAAAAGCTCGTTTTAGTCGTCGTCAAGTATGAGGTCGCCAGTTGGAAGCTTGCTCTAATTAAGAACACGGACCAGTATATTTGAGTGCTTACTAAAAGCTTGTTTTAATCGTTGAACAAGATTTTTTCGACTTGAGTGTAGACTAAAAGCTTGTTCTAGTCATGGCCAAGTGTGAGGTCACTACTTAGAAGCTTGTTCTAACTTAGAGCACAGACCTGTATACTTGAGCGTGGACTAAAAGCTTGTTCTAGTCGTTGAGCGCGAATTCTCTGACTTGAGCGCAGACTAAAAGCTTGTTCTAGTCATCGTCAAGTGTGAGGTCACTAGTTAGAAGCTTGTTCTAACTTAGAGCGCAGACCTGTATAGTTGAGCCGAACTAAAAGCTTGTTCTAGTTATTGAGCGTTATTCTTCGACTTGAGTGTAGACTAAAGGTTTTTCTAGTCATGGTCAAGTGTGAGGTTGCTAGTTAAAAGCTTATTCTAACTTAAAGCGCGGACCTATATACTTGAACGTGGACTAAAAGCTTGTTCTAGTCGTTGAGCTCGAATTCTTCGACTTGAGCACAGACTAAAAGCTTGTTCTAGTCATAGTCACATGTGAGGTCGCTAGTTAGAAGCTTGTTCTAACTTGAAACGCGGACCTGTATACTTGAAGGCAGACTAAAAGCTTGTTCTAGTCATTGAGCGCGAATTCTTTGACTTGAGTACAAACTAAAAGCTTGTTATAGTCATGGTCAAGTGTAAAGTCGCTAGTTAGAAGCTTGTTCTAACTAAAAGCGCGGACCTGTATACTTGAGCGTGGACTAAAAACTTGTTCTAGTCGTTGAGTGTGAATTCTTCGACTTGAGCGCAGACTAAAAGCTTGTTCTAATCATGATCAAGTGTGAGGTCGCTAGTTAGAAGCTTGTTCTAACTTAGAGTGCGGACCTGTATACTTGAGCGAGTACTAAAAGCTTGTTCTAGTCATTGAGCGCGAATTCTTATACTTGAGCGCAAACTAAAAGCTTGCTAGATCGGAAGAGCACACGTC
>CAVNYN010226532.1:0-58541 GCA_963692815.1 Nyctanthes arbor-tristis
ACCAAAGTTTATTCCTTGAGCGCCAAAGCTCAAGGTTATGCCATAAGTAGATTATGGTGCTTAACCCATATGCGTTAGACCTTTTGTTATTGACCTTAGCTTTTATGGCTATTTATTCATAATCTAGATTCTTTTACAGTTTTCTTCATTTCCTGTTCTTCCTTTAAATAAAGGAGCATGAGAAGGTGAGTGAAAAATGCTAGTTGGAGAATGATGAAAATGAACTAGAAAAGGTATAGACTGGTTAATAGTTCCCTCAAACAATCTAGTATTAATAGTGAAGATATAAAAACTCTCTCTCTCTCTCTCTCTCTCTCTCTCTCTGTGAAATCTTAGTATTTATTTTTTTTGGATATATATTATTTTTCTCCTAGCTATACTTCTATATTTTTAAATATGTTTTATATTGGAATTTTTAAGACGGTTTATGGTTTAATATGAAGAGTGTGTTTGACTTAGATTTTTGAAGGTGGTGCATATACATAGTGAAGATGTCACAATGGTAATGGGGATGGATTCTTTTGCGAGTGGATGGTGGATATGATTTCAGGTAGTGGTTTCCCTTGGAGTGGCTGGTCGGGTAGGGATTTGAAAATTTTGATGAATTGGGGACACCTGACATTGAAAATCTAATGAATTGAGGGCCTTGATATTTATCTACACTTTAAAGCTTTTTTTGACATTTTTCTAAATACATACCTTTCACCATTTCTATCATTGTACCATTTAAATATTCTAGAATAATAAATAAATAAAATAATTTATATTCCTGAAATTCAGATAATATTCTTTAAATCTAAACAATGGTGATTCTTATAATTATGTATACTGCAATTGCTTGGTATTCAATTCCTACAATGAGATACATATAAACATTGGCTTCGAAAAATTCCAATTCAATCTCCTTTTCTTCATGCAAGCAGAAATTAAAGCTTCCCAGCTTAATTTAGTGTATATTTATCTCTTTCTTACCAAACAACAACCATGCCTTTATCTCCTTCATCTTCACTTTCCTTTCTTTTTCTTATTCTCTCTCAGCTTCCCCTTCTTCAAGTGTTTCTGGACAATGATACAAACTGACCCAAAATTAAAATAATAACTTTTATCATAGTTACTAAATAAAATAGGAGCAAGTCAAGTCCTAAAATCTTTAGCTATTTACTATTTAGCCTTTAATTGATTTTTTTTCCCTTTAAATTTTTGAAATAGTTTTTAAATAAAATGCTTATGCATTTTGTCATCTACAAAATGGTTTTACTAGGCCTAGTCATGGATTAGGCTAGATCACGTCAGTTTTTGACCGAACACGAAAGGCAAACTGAACCATTTTTCCAAATAACACAACTGAGCCCATATACAGTCCTATTGGGACAAATAATAGCCTATAAGTCTGCCCAGATAAATCATAGCAGATATTATGACCCATGTCATTACTAGTTATCTGGCAACATTCTCAGGGTTAGGCACGTATGATATCTATACACCAAATTGCGAGGGAGAAAGAACATAAACTCTTCAATAGAATTGACCTTGTATAATGATGTTCATACAGCCCATTTATCATCAATAAAATAAAATATAGCGTATGTTTTGTAAGTATTAATATAGTGTGTTTTGTAAGTAGCTAGATGACAATGGATGATAAGTCAACAAGAAGTTTGTTTCCTTTCCTCCATAATGTCATAGACTATTCAATAAGCCAAAAGATGTTTGTAGAACTGCAAAGAAATGTAAATCCTATCGAAGCAAAAAAGTCAAATAAAATTGGGCATACCTTAATAGAATGTGACTCACGATTGAGACTTCCACAAAATACCTGCAAAAGAAAATCCTATTACTAACAAACATCCCCGATAATTAATAACTTTGCATCACCAAAGTTGAAAAACAGTAAAACCATCTCATTAGTTGCTTAAAATTGATAAACAAGATTATTGATTGGAAATTAGAACCCAGTCTTATTTATTTATTAAAAAAAAAAAAGAAAAGAAAAGAAAAAGCGAAGGTGTTGATAAATTTTCTATTCAGATAATAGAATAGGGATAAGATGAACCAAGACAAGGATACTGATTAAATTCTTTGAAAATTAAAATATTTTTATTTCTGTATATTTTTTTCCCCATAGGACGAAATGCATGCATTCGAATACTTGCCAGACAAATGTAAATTAAGTATCTCTCAAGTGTTTAGAAATTCAAAGCATGTAGATAAAATAAGAGTAGACATGTGGCTTTATGGAAACCCATTTCAAGGAGTATTCAAAGATTGTTGGAGCCCAATATGATATGGTAAGTGTTTCACAGGTACATGCAACCACTGTATTAGTGTCCATATGCATCATAGCCTGCAAGTGGCAACATGTGAAGTATGCCCCATTTCCTGCTTTTATATGATCATGTTGTAATCCATAATTATTCATTCAAGTTAAAACTGCAGAAATGCAAAAGGTTACAGCATACATTCACTTTGAAGTCCTTGATTCTTCTCCTTCCATCCCAGTACAGTGAATAAAAACAAGAAAATGTTTACAATAGCTGGCTTTGGTTGGGTTTTAATTATCCAAAAGCTTCAGCATGTTCAACACAGCTGCACTGTGCATTTTGCCCCACTGTTTTTATTGATCGCAAGAAGAGTGCAATACACTTATGAACTATTTCAGATGCCTACGATAACTGCCATACAGGAAAAATTAGAGCTTCAGTGGTTTTCCGTTCTTCCTTGCTACAGCAAGAAATGATCAAAATTATATGCATTTTGGGTGAACTATTAAGGAGTATGCTTACTGGAACATATGAGTGATATTAGCATATCAAGTGGCAACGGCGAGGTTTCTCTAGCGACACATTCTATTTCTTAAAACATATATTATTCATGTAAATGAAAATTCCTGTCTGGTCATAAATATACCAATTACCACCAAATAATGATTTAAATATTTCTGAAATTTGAAATAATGTTTCAAAAATTTTAGATTGGTATGAGCAGATCATACTGCATGCTATAAGTATAAAAAATGAAACTCCTATAAGTCGTGGTTTCACAATTCCGTAATTTCTGATGCCAGTGTATTCATGAAGTTTCTATATGTTCAGTATAAAAGACTCCGCAGAAGTTATCAAGAAAGGGAACTTCCAGGTATAACATGTAAGCATTCAGAGTAAACTTATGAAGAAAGACAATGCCTGTCCCCATCCCAGCTCAGGAAGTGACCCAGAGGCTATGGGACAGTTTCTATTCAGATGTTGGAGGAACTCTGCTCTCCTGGGATTGCAACAAAGGTTATTTCCCATGACCATGGCAAATCTTGAAAGTAACCCTGGGTAAGCTGGCTGCTATTCTATGGACTGGTGCAGGTCTAAGCTTAGGCGGGCTGCTTACAAGCCTAGACTGCACTATGCCTGTCTTAGGTTGTGTCATCCCCAAGAGCGGCAAGACGAGCTTATGAACAGCAGAAAGTAGGCTATAATGCCAAGCTCTGGACAGAACAATCACAGTGAGGTACTTTTCATGCATTAGAGCATCTCCAACAGTCTTTAGTTTTAAAGAGCATCTTTGGTATTTTAGAAAGCATCGATAAATTTAGAAAGCAATTTTAAAAAAAAAAAAAAAAATGCTCCAACGGCCTTTTTTTATTTTAAGCACTTTGTTTTACTTCTTTCAAGAAATATCCATTTCTCTTCTATTTTTCCTACCTTCATACTTTTTATCAATTACTTATTATTATTTTTTATTGTTTCTTATAAATAATCAACCACTTGGCCTCATTTGAAGTATTGGAGTTTGAAATTTTCTAAATGCATTTAACTACACAGAGTGAGTTTGGCTCTCCTACTCACTCTCTAGATAAAAATATTAGTTTAGAGAGCCTTTTAAAGCAAGATTTTTTCTGCCTCAGGAATTTGGTACCTTAACTCATAAAGAAAAGAACACATTTCATGTCGGTTCTGAACTCACAAAGTTTCAACTGCAAAAACAACATTATAGAGAGATAGAGTACTTCTACGCAGAGATGCTTGCTGACATGAATAAGCGACATGTTCAGTTGGCCATCCTAAGCTGTTTTTGTGCAAGTGACCGATTTTAGTTCAGAAAAGGCCCACAACGAGCCAAACTAGGATGGATAACTAAGCATTTTGCTTATTCATGTGACAAAATCTTCTCTATGTAGAATTATTCTAATGGGTAGTAGTTTTCTCATCAGGAATTCAAGTATAGAAGATACAACAGATATTAGATCTTGTATGGGTCTAGTATAAAGTGATACAAGAAAAAGACATGACTACGTATAATATTGTTGGGTAAAAGAAACCAACATGTCTGAGAATTAGCTAACAACAAATATTAACTCAAAGTAAAAAAAAAATGTAAAACGATAATGCAAATATTAAAATTAGATCTTCTATTGGTCTAGTAGACAATGATACAAGAAAGCGACATGACTAGTCACTACCAATGATATTGTTGGGGAAAGAAACCAAAATGTCCAACAATTAGCTAACGACAAATATTAACTCCAAAAAAAAAATGTAAAATGAGATTGCAAATATTAAAATTGTAAACAAATCACATATTTGTTAACAATTCTGATTAAGTCATGCAACGAATTACCTTTGCTCCCAATTTTGAGTCCTTTAATATCAGGAAGAACAAGTGTTGCTCCAAGATCCCTAGCCGCCATCACAGCAATTGGAATCTGAATGATATTAAGAAACTGTGCAAAACCATGGTTATTCATCACAGACATGACTAATAACCAGCTCAAGGACTTAAGATATCTGACAATAAATTGAGTGATAATCTGCCTCGACTTAGTTTAAACCATAAACTAAGTGATAATCGGCCTTAGTTTAAGTATTTGAAGCTAAAGAAAATCCTTGAAATTTAAGCTATCCATCCCAAGTGAAACCAAAATTGGTAGTCTGGACTACTTTGTTTCTCGTAAATGCCCTAATACAGTCATAATAGTAAGAGAGTTGGTCAAACAGTTCAGAATCTGGCTTTAAACTTGCATTCGGCATCATGCACTCAAACTGCATAGCATCATCCCGCTACTCTCAACCAAAAAGAAAAATATCATAGAGATATATAGACCAAGTTTTTTTTTTTTTTTTTTTTTTTCCCTCTGACGAAATACAGCGCATGGTTTACAGGTGACTTGCTTGAGAGGCCAAGGATTTCTTGGCTGACAGGCCATGCAGTCATAACACGTGATCATAGTTCGAAAAGGCAGAAATATGCCTCGAGGCGTTATTTCTTGACGAGGCAAGGCGTACGCCTCAAGGCGATTGAGGCGTAAGCCTCTCGACAAACCGATACAAATAGGTCCAAACATTATAAAACAAATAACTTATTTCAAGCAAAGCAAAATAAATTGATCTAAATTCCAATACATGTATCATCACATGTTGCTATTGTTAACAATCTTGTAGTTTGCACCTTGTAACTAACTAAGATGATAAGTGGACTAAATGTTGCATGTAGCAAAACCATTTATGAGAATAAAAAAATGAGTAGCTAGCAAGAAAAAGGTAACATGCCTGTTGAATATCAATTTTTTTGATTGACACACAGCAACTTCTTGTAGGAGAAACAATAGAAAAACAAGAAGATATATCGATATGATATGAACTTCATTGCTTCCAAATTCCAACTTATTTGGCTAAGTTTTTATCTGTTAGTCGATTCAAATTGTAATGAAGTTTATACTTTACTCGTAAACCGAAAACAATTTTAAAAAATCAAAATTGGATGCCAATTTAGAGGCTTATGCCTCTTGAGCCTTGAGGCGCAACCATAGAGGCTTATGCTCACCGCCAAAGGCTTAAGCCTCTAAGGAAATTGCCTCACATTAGTGCCTCAAGGCACCAGACAACCGCCTTAGGCCGAGGTGGGCCTTGAGGTGAGCCTCCGCCTCGCCTTTTCAAACTATGCACGTGATATCGCTTTTTATATCAGCCTATGCTTCAAAGAAAATGCAGTAAATTTAGCAAACTTGCAAAGCATGATACTGCGGGCCGTTGGTCAATGACAACAACAGATATCCCGTGGAATCCTTTCCTTCAACAAAGATAATTTTAAAAATGAAGCTACGTTAGAAGCTACAAGTCAATGAATCTGTTATGTATATATCATATGTAAAAACCAACCAAATAAAGGAATGTTCCGACAAGATTTTGGTACTTCATTTCCATAACTAATTTCAGTCAGTTTAAGTCCTGCAATCTTGTCTGCATTGTATTGGTCGAAAATCTGCAACCCCTTTACAGATTCCTGCAAGTAAAGTGGTGAAAGTTTCTTTAAACAATCTATCCCCTTCTAGTTTAGGATATTTGGTTGTAGTAGAGTTTTCGAAGATCATGGTAGTATGTCTCACAGAAAAAATATGAGTACTGGAATAAAAGCTATTAATTGTAGGATTAGCCACATAAATACATAATGACTTGCAACAAGAAGGAACTTGAATAAGAAACGGTGATGAACTAAACTGAAAAGTTAAAAATTTAATATGGACTCAATTGAATCAAGTATGAGAGTCGAGAGATTGAGTTATGCCGAAAAATATAAAAAAGTATATATTAAAAATTTTACTCATAATATTTACAGCCTATGGCAAATTATACATTCATAATTAGCTTTTAAAAGTTAGCCCTTATTTTAAAGTAATGAGTTAATTAATAGTAAAGATTAAGAAATAATTAATAGGGGAAGATAAGGTTTTAAAATACAATGAGGGAATACTTGGGAATCAAAAGATTTCCCTTGATCCCCCTTTTTATATATATATAGTGATGATAGGAGAGCGATTATTAGCATACAAGCATATTTCTTCAGTGGAAATCACATGTTCATTAAAGATATGAACATAGATTATCAATTTTGTCCAGTAGCTAATAGTTTGTATGTTATACATTCAAACATCAATAGTAAATATGGATTAGAATATGAGAGCATCTCCAAGAGGCTCCCCAAACACAAGGCACTTTAGATAGTAAATGCTTAAAAAATAAGTTCCAAGAGACTCTTTACATTAACTTTTGAAGATAGAGGGTGGGTAGGGTTCTCCAAGTATAGAGAGCCAAACCCATTCTCTATAATTTAATGATAATAAATTCCAACGCTTGAATCTTGCTTTAACAAAACTACATTTGAATTTATTGACCATAAACATTTAAAAATATAAATATTAATTTGAATTGATGAAATATAATCAATGTTTCTTGTAAAAAGTAAAATAAAGAATCACAAATAAAGCGCTCGTTGGACGAGGTCAAAGTTTTTACTCTTTAAATTTAAAGATGCTCTTTAAAATATGGAATATTATTTTCTGAAACAGAGACTATTGGAGATGCTCGAAATCAAGAATTGAAGATGCTTTCATCATTATTATAAACAAAACTTTAATTCAAACATTTAAAGAAAATGAATCGAACATAAATGAATCTAACATAGGTTAAGGAAAAAAAATAACTATAAATATTGTTTCCTCTTTTGTTAACTAAATTTGCTATTCAATAATGACTCCCTTCATCTCAAAGACAGAAAGAAATATGAATGTGGGAAAGAAATTTCATAAATTGATATCAATGATGTAAGTAAAGTAAAATGCACGCTTAACAACAACATTATTATCGTTGTTGCTGCTGTTGTTGTTATATGAATGATGTAAGGAAAGTAAAATGTACACTTATTAATATTAGTATTACCACTACTATCAATAATAATATTAATTTTTAAAAATAATAGTAATATTATTATAGCTAATTTTCTTATTTACATATTAATTTTTGAAGAGTTGTCAGAACAAATATTAAAATTGGACTAAGGACACGTGTTTTTTTTATTAATATGCAAATAAAAGAAAACAAAGAACATCCTATGATAATTGGATTCCCTACACATTGCACTTTTTAAGCTTGCCAAAATGTCTTAAGGTAACCAGAAAACCTTCCTCCCCAAAATTACATTGGATAATGATTACATTCTCGAGTTTTTCACGCAAGCTCAAAAGCTTACCAAGCCCATTGAACATCAAAAATTTCGGCATGAAATACAAATTTCGGCATGAAATACAAATTGATTAGCTAGGAATGCTGCACAATTGGAAAAAATGATAAGCTCTAAATGTTAATTTCATTAAAAACCAATGGAAAACGACAAATTGTAAAGCATTCAAATAGAAAAAGCTAAACAGAAGGAGCCACAAAACTGAAAATGGCAGTAAATGCCACAAATTTAAAACACACGAAATAAGGAAAAGCCATGCAAGAACATAGAACATAACTGCCCTATGCAGCTTAAATGCAAGAAACAAGACAAATAAGGTTTAGGCAACTTACCTGATTTTATCCAGCTTAACTTAGTGCAAACATTAGTAATCAAACTACTAGTCTTAATAAAGCATGATGGTATATTTTTCTTAAAATTCCGTCTTTGTACCACTGGCCCTAAATATCACAAGTAACTCCATACATTTCAACTTCTATCTGGTATGCTTTACATCAAGGTAACGTTTTAGGGTTTTCAATCTGAAATTTTTGAAGTGCTTAGTTCAATTCAAAGATTTTTGAAGTCTACAAAAGCAAGATACACATGTTTGTAATTGCTCTTAACCCTTGAACTACAAGTGGGAACACATTTCATGGTCCCATTATCTGTGAATTTTAAACAGATCTAGCAATTAAGAGCTACTGAAGAAATTGCTATTTTACTACTTGCACATATTCATTCTTATAACATCTCACCATTATCACTTCATCTTTAACATTATCTTGTGATTTCCGAACAATAGCTGTCAACTCATCGAGTGGTTCTTGAAGAAGTGCACAAAGAGAAGTCGAAATATAAGCCATTAATATAACAATATTCCTTATTAGGTCAAATAGCCCTAAGCACACAGGACTCTGAAGTGTTGCTGTTCCAAAAGTTACCAAGATCCTTACAGACACTTTACTCGACTAATGCTGACAAGGAATACTGTGCACAAAATCTAGATGGTTAACATTTCATTGTATTGCGAGTTTCCAGCCATTTTTTGTTGCTTTCATTAGTCTTTTACAGAGTCATACCACTATGAGTGGTTAAATGTGCAGAAGACTGAAAACTCTATTGTCCATAATGAGCAAGAAATAAGAAAGCAGTGCTTACAAACGATAAAGATCTAATTCGGGAAGAAACATTCTAGCGCACAGGAGAAAAATTAGTCATAAAGGTAGGGGGAGTCCCTGCAACTCACCCAAAAGTAATTCTCCTTCACATCAAACTCCCTAATGAAAAAAATTTCTTCAATTTTTGAGATTATCCCAGTTGCAGAAATTCTACTATATTCTTTATTATCCCTTGCAGTCAGTGGCGGAGCGAGACCTTCTTAAATGGGTATGGACAATAACAATTTAAGAAACAAGTGTGTGCAACACATTTTATTTATGAGGTATCTAGCAAGGAAAAGAAAGCAACATCCCAATGCTACACTTTCCCATTTCCACTTTTTATAGCAAAACATAGTTACAAAACTGTAGGACCTTTTTACAAATGTACCCTACGCAGTTTCATAATTTCATGACGTTGTAAAATTACATCGTTATCAATAGTGTTAAAAACATCTTTCTCAATATACACAATCAAAGTATCACTCAACCATTGAATGATAGAGGTAAAGAGATTCAAATAATTAAAAAAAAAAAAAAGAAAAAAAAAATATAGATCTTGTTTGATTCTCATTATTTGTCTAAATGTGTAGAAATTATAATGAGGACAAAGGTAGAATGTGTATTGGAAATGTTAAAAATGTGTAAAATATGTGGTTGTAATTGAGCAGTTATCAAATTAAATGTCAAATCAGTGATAGGTAAAATTATAATTTGGGTAAATAATGAGAATCAAACAAGCTCATAGAGGCAAAGACACAAAGTGGGCTTAGGGATTGAAAGATTAGACAGAAATTTGCACAATTAAGAGGTTCAGTGATTTAGTCCATGAATTGATAATGATCACGGCAGGCCTATGGTTTCTCAGGCCTAAGGCGAGCTCAAAAAATAGGCCCCGGACAAATAATTACCTTTTATCACGAAAGAAAACATATAGAGTGAAAGAAACATATATTGAACATTAAATTTAAGAAGCAAAAAGGAAAAAATAAAAAATTCTAAAAGATTACTTATTATCACCAAAACACATTACAATATCCCAAAAAGTCACCTAAACACAGCACGTCTTGCATTTTTAGAGGCAAAAACAAAACACTATTCAAAGGTCTTCTACCTATATTCATATTAAAGCTATTTCCTTCTCTTTCTTTTTCCTTTTCTAACATCCGGATTCATATGGAGGCACAACATATAACTATTTCTAATTCAATTGTCCTACAAGTACCAATAAAAATAATCAAGCAAAACCAAAGATGACTACAACTGTAAGTAACAATATATTAAGTTCATAAGTTCATATCACTCAATTCATAATTCTCAAAGTGTAAATAGATTCAACAAATAGATCTTCTTTTAATCATAAAAAATGAAAAAACACGGCCCAAATATAATTCTAGACAGTATCCTCTGTTCAATAAGCTGCACTTCTGTGCTATAATGGTTGGATTGAGTGGTGAACATAGTTCAAAAATTCCAGCAATGAAAAAATTCCATGAAATTATTTAAAGAAAAAAAATCATAATCATTCAGTACATAGGTTCGTGACCAAATATCATCTAATAATTCATAAGTTTTGCAACGTAAAATTTCCAGCAATGTACACGTTCTCATACTTATCTTTTTATCAAAAGATGGATGCCTTTATGCCTAATTCCTAATGCATCATGTATGCCTAATTCCTCTAGAAAAATCGGCTAATTCATAGGAAGAATAAATAGAATAATTCAAAAAAGTACAAAACAAGTAAATGCGATCTCCTAAGCAATTTCCAAACGCCAATTGGGAATTAGGAACTTAGGAATTATGGTTAGCTTACCTCAGGCTTTGGCTGCTGCGCTGCGCGAGTGACTGCCGACCGGCGACCAAATGGGAGACTCGACCGACGAGAGGCAGAGCGACCGGACGGCGACCGTTCACCGGCTCACGAGCGACTGAGAGCCGTTGGAATGCGAAGGTCGTGTTTCGCCCTATTCCTAGTTTCCTCAGGCGATCCCCCAAAAAAAGCCCGTTAGTTTGGCTGTGATTGGGGAGACCGATTTTCCAGGCCTATCTTGGGCCTTTTTCATTTTCCTGAGCCCATTTTTTTAAAATATATGAAGGAAAAAGAGAAGGGGGGCGGGGGGGGGGGAGGGGTAAACCATTGGGGAAAAGTACACTATATACTAGCAAGTTCTGGTTTTTTCCATTTTTACTACCTATTGTTTTAAATTATGAAAATTCTGTGTATACGGTATCTTAAAGAAGATTTCAATTCTCAAATAAAATCTTGTCTCTTTCTCTAGATCTATCACTAATGAATTCATCTTGGTTTTGCAAAGCCTTAATTCTCACTTTACACTTATCTATTTTAACCTTGTTGTAATTGCAACTACATATCTTATATTTCTAGTCACTCAATCTCTACATGCTTCATCGATTTATTTGGGAGTAACGAAGTGAAATTAGGGCAGACGAGTAATTTCACAATCTCTAACCGTTGCTCTACAGACGTTGTTCAGCGTCTTCTTTGGCGGTGATGGTTTATATTTGAGCAGACCGGCGACCGAAGCATCGTATATTTCATTAACTTTGCCCAATTTAAAGTTATAATTTTCAGCAATAGTAAATCATTTAATTTTTCTACAAAACCAAAATCATTCTGTTCAATGTACCTTCGTGCATGGTTGGTGGCTTGACTAGAGTGATGATGTGCTAAAACAAAAACAATGGACTAACCATTGGTTTTTGAATTAAGGTCATTTTTGTAACATTTATATTATATAGTATTATAAATAGTAATTATTACTTCATTAAAAAGAAATAGAGAATTGACATATGTCCATCTTTTTTTTTTTTTTTTTGGTTTGAAAGGCATGCCAGCCTTTTTTTAATTAGCAAAATGGGGCTAGCCTTTTGACCCTGAATTCTAAGGGGCCCATTCTTTGCAATAAAGAAAAATATATTTAGAAAGCCAATGCCATTTCTGCGACCACGTCTTGTGTTTGCCAGGAAAAAATAATTGCTCTTATAACTAAGGCTATTATTATAATTTTAAACAAATGAACCCTTTATCAAAATAAACCAACATACCATACCCCGTGTGTACGCCTAAGGCCCCCTTGTAACTAACCCAGAAACCCTCCGCACATTCTATCTTCTTCCTTGGGTAATCGACGTCATCCGTCGCCTTCGACAGCGCCGGGGCTGACATCAGCACTAAACCCACAAAAGAAACCCACAACACAACCCACACATACCCCCAGGGCATCGAAGAAACTTAGAACCCCGGCTTCCCGCTCAATTTCCACCTTTTGAAATCAACTCCGCCCGCCACCTTCACCGGCGCTGGGGTTGACATCGGTGCCGCTAAACCTGCACAGATCCCAGTCAACAGAAAACCCCCTCAAAATCTCCTAAAAGCAACCACATTTACAAATACAATATATGAACTCCAAACATATTTCTTCATTGTGCTAATTGGCAGTTGCATCTAACAAAAAGAAAGTTTCTAGAGACTAATGCTAGTTAGTGAAGAGAACATAAAAGAAGATTAAAAAATTAAAAATTGCATCTATAGAGATTCAGAAATTAAAGGACGGGCATTAGTGTAGGGACCTTTGTATATTCCACTCAATCATATGCCACCAACCCAAAAATCCATGCAGTAAAAACACAGTGCCCACCATAAACAATTGCGAATGCTAAATGCTAGGGAAAAAAAAAAAGCTGAACAAAGTGAAGGCAGCAAGAATCAAAGTGAAGGCGGCAAGAATTTTAGAGAGAGAAAGGCCCAGAACTTGTGTTTCACAAATCTGCCTTTTTCGAATACAGAAGCTGCAATTTTATACGATCTAGAATCTTCCAACGGAACCTAACTAATATAACAAGTAACCAATAGGAATAGGACACCTAGCAAGAAATAACAAATTGACACAAATGACACTAAGATACAAGTATAACTATTAAGCTAATTAACCCCCCCCCCCCTTCTCAAGTTGGCAGTGATGAAAATCCATCATGCCTAACTTGGAAATGAGAAACTGAAAGTGTGGATTTTCCAAAGATTTAGTAAACACATCAGCCAGTTGAAACTTAGATGACACATGTTGTAGAGTACTGAATCCCTTCTTGAATTTATTTTGAACCAAATGACAATCAATTTCGATATGCTTGGTTCCCTCATGAAAAACAGGATTGGAAACTATATGGATAGCAGCTTGATTATCACACCATAGAGTAATAGGTGTGACTAAGAGAACTTGTAGAGCGTGAAGAAAATAGCTTATCCATTGGAGTTCACAAACCGCTATGCTTAAAGCCCGGAATTCAGCTTCGGCAGAAGACCTGGATATGGTGCTCTGTTTCTTTGTTTTCCATGAGACTAAAGCAGAACCCAAGCAGATGCAATAACCAGTGACAGATTTCCTTGTATCTAGGCAAGCAGCCCAGTCTGCATCACTATAGGCTTGGAGGATAAAATCTGAATTGGCCGGATAGAATAGCCCGCTAGAACGGCACCTTTCAAGTACTTTTAAGATATGCAAAACTGCTTCCTAATGGGTTTGGCAGGGGTTGTTCACATTTTGATTTAACTGCTGTACAGAAAATATGATATCTGGCCGAGTGAGATTAAGATATAATAACTAGCCTACCAATCTCGTATACATGTCTGGGTGTTTCAAAGGCTGGCCAGTATTGGCAGAGAGCTTAACACCTCGAGGAAGAGGTGTAGAAACTGGTTTACTACACAAAAGACCAACATCTTGAAGAATATCCAATATATATTTCCTTTGGTTCAAGTATGTCCTCTGTTCACTCCTGGCTATCTCCAACCCCAGGAAATACTTCGCTAATCTCAAATATTTAATAGTAAATAAAACATCAAGATAGTTCTTAAGATGAGTAATAGCACCAAAATCAGGACCTATAACTAGGACACCATCAACATAGACGAGTAGTGCAAGAAAACTACTAGCATCAAATTTAAAAAACAAACAATGATCATGAGGACACTGGTGAAACCCATAAGCAAGCAACTTATTACAAAACTCAGTGTTCCATTGTCTAGAAGCCTGTTTTAAGCCATATAAACTTCTCTTTAGTTTGCAAACTTGACCAGGTTTGAATTTGGTATAGCCCTCAGGTGGTAACATATAGACTTCTTCATCAAGAAAACCATGTAGGAAAGCAATATTTATATCTAATTGATGGAGCGGCCGATTCTTAGAAGTAGCAAGTGCAATGAGTAATTGAACTCTTATTAACTTAGCCACAGGAGAGAAACTATCTGTATAATCCAAGCCATGTATTGATGATTCCCTTTTGCAACTAACCTGGCTTTAAATCTGTCCACTATACTATCTAGGTTCATTTTGATCTTAAAAACCCATTTGCTTCGAATGGCTTTCTTTCCTAATGGTATCAGTAACATCCCATGTGTGATTGGCTTCTAAGGTAGCTAATTCTTTAGTCATGGCCTCTACCCACTCACTTGATTCGCTGGCTCAAGAATAAGATGTTAGTTTCTGCAATTTAAAAACATCGGCAAGAAAAGATATATATGCACTACTAAATGAGGGTGAAACATGATAAGGGAAAGTGAGGGAAGTGTATTTCGAGCTAGTGGAGTGTTTTGGAGTGTGAGGATGACTGGCTTTAGTAATTTGGTCAGTAAGAATAGTATTTGTAACAAAATCTTGAAGCCAATAGGTTGGTTTTCTGACCCGGGAACTCTGCCTTGGTAGCGATTGAGTATTATGTCCAACTACCTAGAATCAAAGTTAGGATCTCCAGTATGTTCTATCTCTGTTGTAGAATCCAAGCTATTAGGTTCAGTAGAAATTATTTGCTGATCTTCCACCAAATCAATTTGAATAACCCCCGTAGAAATTATTTGCTGATCTTCCGCCAAATCAATTTGAATAACCCTTCCAGTCTCAAGTTCTGAACCAGGAAAATGATTTGAGTCATCTACTAGGTGTGAAGCACGGAGTTGGAAGATGGTGAGGAAATGAAAATAGAATCAGAGAAGGATTCAGGTTGGAGGTTTGGTATATCTATAAAAATAGGTAAAGTGTTTCTGGAGGTTTTTAGACTCATCTACTGGTATGAAAAAGTGTGTTAAAAAAACTGAACATCTTTAGAGATGAGTGTGTGATGAGTGGTAAGATCATATAATTTGTAAGCCTTTTGCTCTGAGACATAACCAATAAAGATACATCGATAAGTTCTAGGTGAAAATTTATCCTTTTTGGGTTGTGTGTTGGTAGCATAACGTAGGCAACCAAAAGGCTTGAGCTTAGTGTAATCTGGATGTGAACTATGAAGGATTTCAAAAGGAGTTTTCCAACTGAGTACAGAACATGGTAGTCTATTCAGCAGATAAGTAGCTACGAGAATTGAATTAGACCAAAACTTGAGTGGTAAGTTGGCTTGAACATAAGTGCCCCGGCTATTTGTAACAAATGCTTATGTTTCTTCTCCACCACCCCATTCCGCCGAGGTGAATATACACAACTTTTCTGATGTCAAACTCTATGATTATGCAACAACTCCTGACATTCATTAACTAAGAACTCCATCCCATTATCACTTCTTAGTATTTTCACCTTTTTTTCAAATTGTGTTTGCACTGCACCATATTGAAAAAACCCCATAAAATCTTCGTAGTCTAATTTTTATGCATCATTAGAAATACGCAAGTAGACCTACTGAAATCATCTACGAAGGTCTAAAAGTAAGGAGTTCTAGTGATGGAGGGAACTTTGTATGGACCGCAGACATTAACCTGTATAAGTTCAAAGATAGAAGTTGTTTTAATGGTACAAGGAGGAAAAGGCAATCTTTGTTGCTTGGCTTCATGGCAAACATCACACATTTTCATGTATGTAAAATCAGCAACTACACATAAAGGTTTCAAGAAATGTAAATGTTGCATAACAGTATATGAAGCATGTCCTAGCTTCTTGTGCCAATGATCTAGCACATTATTACAAGCAAACACGGTAGCTGATTGTTTATTACAAGCAACATAAGGTTTGGACAAAGAAGAATTACAAAGAACAGAATTTGATAACAAAGGAATACTGCGCTTGGAAAAGGCAGTAATGGTTTTATTCAAAATGCTCTTGTCATGGAGAGTGGCTGGGTTGAGTATATAAAGCTTTCCAACCAACTTTCCAGCAGCCAGTACATCATCATTCCTCAGGTCCGGCAACAAGCAATAATATGGATAGAAGGAGCATTTTAGTTGAGAAGTCTGGGCAAGTTGAGTAACAGATAATAGGTTATATTTGAAGCTAGGCACATAAAGGACTTCAGTCAGTTTAAGTCTTGTGTTGAGGGTTATTTCGCCAATGTAAGTCACTGGTTTAACTGAGCCATCAGGCAAGAAAACTGGTGTTGTGGCTGTGATAAGTTTAAAGAATGACATAAGGTCTAAAGTAGTGCACATATGGCTACTAGGCCCCGTATCTAAAATCTAAGAACCGTAATCTAAATCCCCTAGCACAGTAAAAACAAAGTGAAAATTTTCTATGGTTTTGTTACCTGTAAAATCTCCAAAGTGGGCAAAGTTTACACTGCTTCCAGCTCCTTTTTGCATCTTTTCGTTCATATATTCTGCAATCTCTTGTTGGATAAAAGTTGCCATAGCTGGAAATTGCATAACCTATTTTCCCTTCCTTACATCATCTACATTAGTATCCAGTCCACAGCTCAACAGAGTGTCAGCCATATTCACAACTGATTTCCCTCGTTGCTCCTTTAGCTTCTTATACCAGTGAGGATAGCCAAGAACCTTCAAGCATTCCCCTATTTCATGACCCTTGGTTTTACAATACTCACAATACAACTCAGCCTTTTCTTCTTTAGTTCTCCTCTGATTCCCTTTGCCTTTCCCACCATTCCAGTTACTATTTCCACTACCTGACCTGCTAAAGCTTCCCTTTGCATATTCCTGAGTGTTAATCATCATAGCAGCATTCTCTAAAGCCTCTGGAAATGACTGATTTACTTTCCTTTGTTTCTCAACCCTTAAAACCCTGGAATATGCTCTGTTTAGTATGGGCAAAGGTTCCATAAGCAGTATAGAACCCTTTACATTGTTAAAACTCTCATTTAAACCTATGAAAAATTGGATCGGTTTTTCATTCATATTCAATTCCATCATCTCCTTAGCTGCTCCACATGTGCCAGTAGGCAAAGGCAGTGCGCTACCATACTCATCCCATAATCTCTTCAAATTAGTGAAATACACCATTACAGTATAATTTCCTTGAGCTAGACTTGTAATTTCCCTACGCAACTGATACATCATCGGACCATTACATTTCCCAAACCTCTACTCCAAATCATCCCAAAGCTCCTTTGCCAAGCTTGCATACAAGAAAGCATCTACAAGCTCTTTAGACATAGAATTTAAAATCCATAAGGTAATCATACAATCTACCCCCTTCCATTGGTCATAATTTGAAGAATCTTCACGCGGTTCTTAATTTTCCCATTTATAAAACCCAATTTGGTTTTTGTACCCAAAGTCAGTCGTATCGATCACTTTCAAGACTGATAATTCATACCTGTTAGGGGATTTCTCACCAGCACCATTCCTGGATGGTCAGAACCATGAAATTGCAGCGGATCACCATCACAATTAGTGTTTTGGTGCTGAATATCATCCGTTCCTCCAGTTCGATTCGCCTCTGTGTTCTCATCTCGGACATTTCCTGCTCCTTCTACGATCACATTCCAAGCCACGTTCCCTTTTCCCACCATGATTCAGGTCCGCAAGATCATTTTTGTTGCTCTGATACCATGAACAAAGCGAAGACAGCAAGAATCAAAGTGAAGGCAGTAAGAAATTTAGAGAGAGAAAGGCCCAGAACTTTTATTTCATAAATCTGCCTTTTTTGAATACGGAAGCTGCAATTTTATACAATTTAGAATCTTCCAATAGAGCCTAACTAATATAACAAGTAACCAATAGGAACATGACACCTAGCAAGAAATAACAAATTGACAAAAATGACACTAAGATACAAATACAACTATTAAACTAATTATTCTTCAAGAGCTATAGCATAACATGATGGATCTTGCTTAAGATTTTACTGAGAAATTAGTCGGCAAGATCTTTTAGGAATTGACATGGAGGGTCTCAGATTTAGAGGCAGAGGAAAATGGGAAGATAGCAGAAAACGTCACAAATGGAGGGAGTGCGGAAACTTCACGCTTTTAACTAATCTGTAGTCTGTAGAGATATATCTATGTTATTCTACTGATATCTACAAATGGTGTCCCCAATTTATTGAAAAGTTGAAAACCTTGCTTTCAAACCTAATACTTTACGAGTTTAATCCATATTGCTACTCATTAGTAGTAAATTTGATCTTAATGAGTAATGATGGAAAAAGAATATAATTTTGATGAGAAACTACTGGGACTTGAAAAATCATAGATTTAAAGAATAGTGGGAAAAATGAAAATCATAAATTCAATAAAGTAACATTTAACACCGGCAAAGTTATTTCATTGAAAATACAGCATGAAATCGGCCCAATATGCACGTTGAATTTACCTCAAGTCTTTTTATAACATGAATAAATGAACTAACATGAGTATGAATATATCATACATGGTACCCTCGTATAGAAAAGCGTGTTACATGAATCTCATTGTAAGTTAACATGGTGTGTGGAGGTAAGATTCAATGTGTAATATTTGCAATAATTTTTAGACTTACATATGAAATTGTAATGCAGTTATTTTTTGACTACTTGCATACATCACATATGGTATCATAACTTCACATTAAAAGCATTAGCGTAAAAAGCACACAATAATTAACAAAATTAACAATTGTCTACTGTCTATATGTCGATATCAAACTTAAAATCTATGAAAATCTACTTGAAGATTTTTACTGAACAAGACCCATTTGGTGTAATTTGGCATATATAGAAACTCTTCCCTCTCGCTAACTTGAAGATTTTTACTGAAGAAGAATTTAAAACCCATATTTTAATTTTTTTTTTCCCTAAAGAGTTTCCTCTCTTTTACTTTAATATTCTCTCTTGGATGTAAAAATGAGAAAACAAGATTTTAGCTGGACAAAAGCCGCACCTGAATTTTTTTTAAGACTTGAGGCAAACTTTTGCTACAATGTTACAACTCATCTTTATTTGTCTCAATCTAATGTAATAGAAATGTTGATTCACCCACATATTAAATTGTGGCACTAAAATGGAACCATGCAGAAACGAAAGTTTTAAAATCTAAAACTATCAAGCCCCCATTGTATATTGAAAAATCGTAATAAGAGAATACAATAATAATTAAAAATAATGGTTTTGAAACCCAAAAAAAAAAAAAAATCAATTAAGATAATTGTAATTATTAAGATGGGAGCAAAAAAGAATTATATGTTAAAAAATTTAACTATGGATAATCATATTCGCACTACAATTATGATTTGGTGCATTGTATGTTTGAATAATGCCATTAAAGATGTTCTTACCTTGACTCGTTACAATATATCTATATATATATATATATATATCATAAGGAAACACTCGTTACAATATGTTTAAATCATATACTTTTTGTACACATTTTCATCGTCAATTTTTCAATGATTAACGCACTTGATCTCTAAAGGTGGTTTATATTTAAATATTATGTTAGCACAAAAATACTTTCTTACCCACATTTAAAATAATCAAATTTGTTGTTGCTTGTTAATTATATAAAATAAATGATAAAAGTATTTTGCCTGCCAAGTCTTTGCTCATCCCACTGCCTAATGGGCAGTGCCGCCTAGGCGTTGGTAACCCTTTTTATTATTATGATGAAAAATGTAACTAAAATATTTTAGAAATGATGTAGTGTCAGATGTACACCACATAGTCGTCTGACACCATATAATGGTGTCAAACGTGTGACGCTATATCATTTCTATAATATGCAATGTCCAAAAACTTCTCATTGCATGTGGTTTGTATAGATATATGTTATATGAATTTGAAAAACATCTAACGTGTACTGATGCAGGCCGCATAAAATGAGAGGTCTTGTAAGAAAATATTCGGGAGGCTTTTAAAAATTTTTTATGTATAACATAACATGTAAATATATTCACACATTTAAAATTAAAATTAAAATGCCATTTAACATACTCATCTTCTGTGAAGTGAGACCTTAGAGCATCTCCAGAGCTACATTATTGACATTCGAGAGTACATCACAAATTATTAAGCTAAACCCTTATCTCAATATATTAAGGTTTGAACCTTGCATACACAAAAGTAAAAACAAGGTTAACCCGATAAACTAGATGAAATTACAAGAAATCGAGAATGTAACATAAAACGGACAAATAGAACATCAACTCACCTTTCTTCTCTCCTATCCGGCCATCCTGTGGGAATCCGATAGCCCTCACCTCCTCCAACGAGCGGTAGTGGTGGACCACGAAGGTCAGGGTTCGAGTACCATTCCACAAGGCAACACGACAAGGGCTGACGTCTTGTCACAACTTAATGTTCAACACACGACGTGATGACCTAACCGTAAAATGAATTAGGGTAAAGCTTTTATAGTGCAATCATTGTGGGTCTTCGAGCATCTGGCCCGAAGCTTACTTCCTCCAAAAGGCCTATTAAGACACTTTTGAGCTAGCTTATTTGTCAGTTATAGAGCACGTACAATATAATTCAGTCCAAGGCTTACAGCTTATAATGGAAATGGATCTGAGTTATTTTCCATCCTCGCCCCGAGTTTGTTAAGTAGTAAAAACACCTAACAAACCTTAAACCTGCAAGCAAAAATACCAAATTAATTCTTGCGCAATATAGGTATCCTAAATCAACTAGAGTTTAAAAACTTACCAATTCTAATCACCATCACCTATTAAAGAAGTACACAACAAAGTACTAACAAATATATATGTCATATGTATCACACAAGTAGATAATCAAAGCAACAAATGCTTTCAACACACAAAGTGTAAGACATGCATGAATCAATCAAGAGCAAAAGGTAATATCAAATACAAGATAGTGAGATATACATCTAAAGGTAAACACAGACATAACACTTAGCCAATAAATACAACCAATGCAAGTATGACCCCACATGATCTCACAGAAAACCCTTCCCATGTGTGTTTAACCCTCAAGAGAATTAATCTCTTGACTCACCATCTCTACAGCTCACAAATTGTTTACACAACCCAATCAACTTGTAACTTACTAAAGATTAAGGTTAACGAGGCTATCCTCTATCACTCATCTCAACATAAGAGGCACTAAAAGCCTCCACCCAATAAGATGACCGGAGTTTACCAAAAAAAAAAACTCTCTGAGATCACTAAAACTCCCACCCGAGCCCACAGAACTTCCACAAGAGTTTACACCCGAACTCTCTATAAAAGCTCACCATGACTCTCCACTAGAGCTCACAGAACTCACCAGGTTTTCCTGGACAGAGGACCAATATCACCCCATGCATATCACCAATGCACCTTTTTACCATCTCTATCACCATCATACCAGTGAACGTCATCTACTTATATACATCAGTGAAAGCCATGCATGTAACACCAAGTAACACATACAATACGAGATCCAAACAGATACAATTAGTAAGATAATCAAAGCATTTAAATCACACAAAGGATTTAAATAGCATTTAATCACACGAAGGATTAGATAAACACAAAATTAGAAATAATTCCTAAATATAGCACAAGCAACAGTTACCAAGTCATGGCAACCACCAAATCTTATCGATCACACCGCACGATGATCCACTAGTGCACAATTTAAAATTTAAATAGGATTAAAGCCAATTTACCAAGCGGACCAATCTGCCGGTCCGTATAATAGGAGAAATGAGTCATTTTTAGCCACCAATGTCAAACCCGAGCACCACATTGCCCGCCAAGCCATTGGACCACCACACTGGGCCGCCAAACCGTACTATTACAGTAAGTTTGTCACTGTAAGAGTGTCCAAAATTTACAAACTTGATGTCTATAGAAAGCCCATCCAAAGAGAAGTACAATGCCACTGGCTGTGATGAAAACCAACACCGGACGCATCGGCAATTGCCGTCGGAAAATTCTGTGCCAATGTTGAACCATAACCCCAAACCACTGCTTATTGTTTAACCACTCATTGCCTTATTGGTGTCAAACTGTAACAAACTTGGTACCATTGTAAAGCCCACGAAAAGACAATTTCAATGCCACTATCAACGCAGCCATCGAACACCATACGCTCTGGCATGCACCCGTCAATATTCGGGCAGCCTTGTTGTCCACTCCGGTCACACGCTGCTGCTAGAGCTCTGATTGTTGCACGCGCTGGACCGACAGAAAGGCCTCTTCGCCAGGAGCCTAGACCTAGTCTCGAATCATTTGAACTCCACCAGATCGGAAATTTATGGCCAGACGAACATGGAGAGTTTTCTCCTCCTGTGCGCAGCCGTGCTCTTCGATCGTCTCGCTTCAAAACTCGATTTCTATCTTGGTGGATCTGAGTTATTTCCTATCCTCGCACTGGGTATATTAGGTAGCAAAAAACCTAACATAATATATTCAGGGTAATTTTCATTTTATGTCCTTAACCTTTCTTTTGAATAATTTTGTCTTTATTCTTTTTTTCGCTTACGGGACCCCTAATATTTTATTTAGTGGCTGTTTGATTCTCATTATTTACTTTGAATTATAATGAGAAATTATAATAATGAGATGAAATGGGTTTTGCAAATTTAATGGGAGTTTGAAATTTATGACTATAAATGAACAGTTTTCAATCAAATTAGTGGTAAGTGAGATTATAATATGTTTTGAAAAAGAAAATCAAACACCCACTTATTGTTGTGTTGCATCTCTATTAACCTTTCCCGGACCTTTCAATTTCTACAACTCATTTATTAAGATTCTTTAAATAAAAATAAAAATGACTCTTTTTATCTTAAAAAAAGACAATACACCATTAAAAACTCAGTCATATTCTCCAATCATACGTCTGGAGGGATTATCCCGCCATATGCATAAAATAGTAGGAGATTATTAGACAAATCACATGGAGTTGTCCCACAATAAGTTCCACATAGAGGTTATCCAACCATATATACATCTGGCCGAATATATCCCGCCAAACGTATGACAAGAGATCATTTTTGTTAAAAACTAGTTAACAAGAAAGTCATACTAACGAATGTCAAGTTTTAGTCTTTGTTTTTGTATAGCGCTTTCAAATAATATGATTTGAATTTTTTTTTCCTCTCACATTCCTTAGTCACATGATATGGTTTTCTATTTGTTTCGTATTTACTAATTTTTAATTAATTAATTTATTTTAAAGGAATTATTATATTATTTTAGATATTCAGGAATATTGAGTATCGAGTCAGTAAAACTCAAAATTCCATTTACGTTTCTTGAAAATTTTCTGGAACTTTTAGGAATAAAATAAAGTGTTATGCTTGATTTTATTGAAGATAAAATTATTTATTAAGAATAATATAATATTTTTAAGATGACAATTATCTATTAAAGATAATTGCGAAGTTTACCTTAGGGTAAATGTGCAATTAAATAAAAATTTAATTGCAAGTTAGTATTAAAGAAAACTATAAATAGTTGGAAATTAGAAATGATTATTATTAAAGAAATCACTGAACACAGTAAGCTCTCTTCCTCCCATTTTCTCTACAAAAAGTGGCTGGCCAAGCTTTTACCTGTCAGCCACCTTCTAGTACCTGGCCAGCCAGCTAGGGTTCCGCCTAACTAGTCAGGTTGTATGTCTTGGCTAGTCAAGTTAAGTACCATCGCAACCAAGTAACCTACTATAACATCCTAAATCTAAAAATGCTATTTTGTTATTTTACAGAACATGTGAACATTTAATAGAATTGAAAGTTAAATTATATTTCAAATACTTTTATTAACAGTTTGAGAATTTTAAACGTTACTAACAATTTAAAAATAGCTTGTATGAGAAAATGTGATTTTATTATTAAAGAAAAAGAATGCAGAATACATTAATATTCATAAGTCATTAAACTTAAAATACAATAAGTTTTAATTAGCAGTTTTATTAACCTCAGAAATTTTATAATCGAATATTTTATTAAAAGTTCATGTGATTATTAAGAATTCGTTGAAAGAATATTATTTAACATATCAAATATTAATTCTTAAGTGGCTTCCTGCTGCCATGCGGCACATACAACACACTCCACTTACGTGGGGTGCAAAGAAAAGAAGAGTGGCAATAAAAGAAAAATAAAAAATAAAATAAAATAATAAAAAAAATTAATCTATGGTCTATAAGCAAGGGACCTTTGAGCCCCCCTCAAAAACAAAAAAGACCCTGCAGTTATCATAAAAGGGGGGCTCGCCCCCTCTTTTGCCATGTTGAGAGGGTGCACCCCCTTAATACGGGGGCTTGTCCTCCAAACTAAAGGGTGCGTCCTTTATTTATTTTTCAGGGGTGCACCCCTTTCTCTAGAAATTATACCTTATATTTAATATAAGGTGTATTTGTCTCACCCTCTATGTTAAGTAAGATGAAATAAAGATTCAAAAGGAGTATGATATTGATGATTCGGTAAGTATTTAGCTATTAATTATTACATTTTCCTTGTTAAATATTGAGAAGATAGATAAATAGGAACTCTTATATCTACATATGTTAGAATAAATGTGATAAAGTGTGAAACATATTGATGACCTGTGCAATGCAATATTTGGAAGTGCAAAAAATACTAATGTCCTTATATAGCTAAGGACTGAGGTAAATAATGGTTCAATTACAATGTAAAACTATAATGTTATGTATTCTTATGTGACAATGTAAGATATGAATATTTGTCATACCTTATGATTGGAATGATTGATATACATGATAACTATATGATACCATATGACTATGTATTGATAATCTTAGATATGATATATATGAAAGTGTTTGGGCATGATATAATTGGTACTATTGAAATGAGCATATTATGATGCATGCTATATGCACTCATTAAGAATGACGATAGAAAAGAGAACATGCATGTGGCATAAAGATATTGGCATGAGTCGTTATTTATGATGGTTTGGTCCCTATATAATTATACTGCATTTTAATTGGTCGTCTGGGTACATACATTTCATGGGACAGCACACCCCTGTGAATATTGGGGGCTCAGCAATCGGTGGACCGGGTATATACACTTGACGCAGTGTTGGAGGCTCGGTAGTCCACTACTTGGGTATATATACTAAACGCAGCGTTGGAGGCCCGACAGTTGATATGATTTGGCCAGGTATTCTTGTGGATATTAGTAAGTCCTTGGCGATGGTCAATGCATGATAAGCCCTTAGAAACAAGGTCTGCGCGCGCAGATGATTGGCCTTATTGAAAATGAACTTAGGCGATATACTATATAGAGATATATGGGCTATGTTTTTTAGTGGTGTGCATAACTAGCATTGTATTTAAGCATCATGTACATGTATAGATATGTTGTTACTGCTGAGCATTAATTCATATATGATTTTGCATTGTAGGTGTGAAAATACAAGTAATGTGAGTTGATAGCAACTCCAAATGATCAGAGGACTGTGTACCGAAAACCTGACTGTGGTAGATCGGAATCTACCACAACGAGTACCATAATAAAGGTTATAAACCTATTTAAGTGAAAGATTTATCATTTCATGAAGATAGAATAATTTATAAAATCAGTTCTTAAGCTTCCCTTTCTAGTAAACTATGTTCTTGTCTAATAAATATAATAATTTTATTAAATATCACTCTTTTAATCTAATTAAGAATATTTTGGAGGGAACTTTATTTAACATTTCAATTACTAAATTATTATAACATAAATTCCTTATGGAATATTTTAACGAAAATAATTTGTCTTTTACCAAGAATGGGAAATATTAAAATATTTGAGGATGTTATAGCCACTCGGCTAGCCAAGTAATTTCTACATCTTTTCAACGTTTATACTTTATAGTGTGTTTTTAATATGGTACATATACATGTGATGTAAGGATAGAGTGTTCAACCAGCTTTAGAGGTAAATGTGATAACTCCACTTACAGTACAAAGCTTAATGTGTTGAGTATATGCTTCTTAAGTGCGATACGTGAATGATGCAAGTGTGTTTACTCCGGTGCATTAATAAATTGATATTATTATACTATGCTACCAAGCATGCATAAACTAAGAATGTTGATTATTAGCATGCGTGAGTAACATGTCATAATGTGATAAGTTGTGTATTGGTGATGCAGTGGATGATTTGTGTGAGGTCTCCATATAATGCACCGTTTATGTAACCGTCTGGGTAGATACACTTTGGCAGCTGGCTGACGGAGTATATAGACTGGACGCAGTGGTGGGGGCTCGGCAACTCACTATTTGGGTCTATATACTTGACACAGTATTGAGAACCCGACAATGGATATGATATGGTCAGACATTGTCTTTTGATATTGGTAAGTCCTTAACGATGGTCAAGGTAAAGTAAGTCTTTGGGAAAAAGGTATGTGCACGCTTTATATATTGACAGACCTTATTTATGACGAGCTCATACGGTGTTTTATACGTGGGACATGGGTCCTATGTGACTGGTTAGTTGTATGTAGGAGCATCAGTTTATTTGTTAGATGTCATGAATAAATTGTGCATGTTATCATGTTTACTGAATCTTTATAGCACACATAGTTTCTTTGTACTGTAGATTTACGTGTCAACAATGCGGACTATTAGAAGTTCAAGGACGGTCTGACTGAGATACCTTGAATCATACTGATTTTATCGGGGTAAATAATTCTATACCGATATGTCAGATAAAATAGTATATTGTATTCTTTTAAGGGGCGGATCGTTATAGAGTCAATGAGAAACTGACAAATAGATAGGGCAATAATGATGAATCAATAGCGAGGCGACGAGGTCAATGGCCCCATGGAAAAAAGCCATGAGATATATTACAGTGTAAAAAATTCGAATACCATATGTATGACATCATATGACCACGTGATGTAATGAATTCATAATTTAGCCCCCACACTTGTTCAAAGCAGTAAAACAGCTGAGGTTAGAATTGTAATACCACTTTGACCATCCAGATACGTGTAAAGGGTCAGTTAATTAATCAATTGAGATATCTCTATAATTCTCATTGGTCATAACTGCCAAATCTTCAACACTCCTGAGGTATTTAAAAATTTTTCGTTAAATCGAGCGAGGTAACCACTTTACATTTGCTGTGTACTGGAGCTATTCTGCACATGTTGACAAGTAATAATTTCACTATGTTTTCTTCACAGAGTAGGGATGCACGCAGTATTCTACTTCTAATAAATGAAAGTCGATCAACCCACCTTGAGTCTTGAAGTGTCTAGGCACTATGTGTTAAAAGCACAAAAAACACAAGAAAAAACATCATAAGTATATCGGTCTAGTTATAGAAACAGATCGAGCTTCGGATTTAAAGCCTGACCACCAATTACAGGAGCTACTTGCATTTTAAACTAGCCTAGAAAAAGCTTTTAAGCACTTATGGCTAATTATTGAGAATAGTTGACTACCAATTATAATCCACTAACTTATATTGTAGCCGTTTGCCAACACTGTAAATATTACTATTTTGTTGACAATAATTTTTTAACAACAATGGTGAGTTTATGACACTTAATGTCCCATGAACAACATAAATACACACCACGTGACTGTATATCTATCGACATACAATCACATAGGATATATGAATGAGTATTAGAAAATTTTTTATTCTGCTGAAATAAACCCAGTACAACCACATCCAAATGCCCATCTCCCTCCGTCCAAGAAGGTGAACCAGCATCTAGGTTACAGTTTCTGTTTGATGTTTGAGAAACTCTTTTGCCCAGGATTGCGACTAAGGTCATTTCCATGACCAACATTAGGCTAGTCCTCAAAGTCACATTTAACGAAATGGCTGCTACCCTATCGACTAATGCTCGAGACAGCCCGCTTAAGTGCCCTCTGCTGCACTACGCCAACTCAAGTTGGATCGTTCCCAAGAGGGTCGGCTTATAACCTGTAGAATGTACGATTGAGCAAACTTTGACACAACCAATTTTACACCCATGTATTTCTACAACTTTCTGCTGAGGAATTTGGTTGCTTGACTCATAAAGAAAAGAACATCAATTCATGATGCTTCTGAACTTGCAAAGATTTATGGATAATATTCTTAAAACACATCAGACTTTTTTTTTAAAAAAAAATGATTATCAGACGACTATAGAAAACACAACAGATATTAGATTTAATAGAATGATACAAAGAGCCGTAACTTCCTATGATATTGTTGAAGAAAAACCATGTCTGAGAACTAAGTGATCCCAATTCTTAATGTTAACTCCAAATAAATTCAGATATTGAAAATTGTGAACAAATAACAAATTTGCATTTACGAAAAGGGGTAATCCCATGACAGTGCCACTTCACAAGATAGGACAGCCAGAGCACAATACAGATTACACTTTCGAACGGAAACAAGAATGTTCAAAATGACTTTAACTAGTTATGTAAGGGGAAAACAATCACTGGCCCAATGCTAAAGCTTTCTTAGCTCAAACAAATATTTTCCTTTTTGAACATTACAGGGAGGGGAACAGAACTCTTAACTAAATATGTGGGAAACCCCAGTGGCGGAGGAAGGGGTATTCCTGGGTATGCACGTGCATACCCAGGTTGCCTAATTAATTTTTCTTTTCTTTTTTCTTTTTTATGTATTAGGAAAATCAGAAATTATTGCCGCTGGAGAAGGAGCCGGAAATTTCAGTGTTAGTAAGAAAAAGGGAAATGGATAGTGGTAGACGTGCAGGGAAGAAGAAGACAAGTGGAGCCTTTTATTGAATTATGAAATTACAATACTATCCTTACGTGTAATAAGACCGTACACTGTAAGTTGCCCAGTCAAATGAAATTCTGTTTTCTTAATTTCCAACGTCTAAGATTTTTTTTTCTTACATTTGAGTTTGAATTTCAAATAGTTTCCATCACTATTAACAACTATATTGAATCACTTATATATATATATCAAATTACATATTACTTCTTATTAAAATATATGGCTGGCCATGAATACTAATATTGAATCACCTATGAATCATCTACTCCTTCTGTCCCAGTTATTTGGCTCTATTTTCCTTTTTAAAATGTCCCAAATATATAATCCTCTTTCTATATTAAAAAGTTTAATTTGTATTATTATACAAATATATATATATATATTTAATACTTTAATTATAATTATCAATTTTAAATTCTATTCATTAAATAAGGATAAATTAGAAACATAAATAACAAAATATATACGTGTCTAAAACTTTTCTTAATTTTTGTGAAAAAGTAAAGCCGGCCATATTTGGGCCAGAGGGAGTATTATTTTTGTCTTGAAATACGGTGTCGGTAAACAATTTCATTGACAATTTATAATGTAAAAATCATGCTCCGTCCAAGGTTGAGATCGGTGTCTTGAAATACGGTGTCGGTAAACAATTTTATTGACAATTTATAATGTAAAAATCATGCTCCGTCCAAGGTTGCAGAGAGTGAAAATGAAAAAAAAAATTGATTGTTTTCTAGATCCCGCAAAAGAAAATTTTTTTAATATAATATGCCAAATATTTCTATCAATTCCGTGCATGTTACTAGTTATTTCTATATATCTTAGAGATTTTATCGTTCTACACTTTTATTATTATGCTCTAAATAAATTCATATGGACCTTTTTTTGGATGTTAGATTGACGTTTTTTATAAAATTGATAATGATGTATAAGGTTATGAAAATATAAAATCGTATTTTACTATGCAAGATTTTTTGATAGATTAATTTGTGCATACCCAGGGGAAATTCTCTGGCTCCACCACTGGGAAACCCACTTACATGCCATGAGACTGCGCGTATTGGTAGCTCGATCAAATATTTGTGTCTTCCCATGAGTTGTTTAGTTTCCTTCAACACTGATAGACAATCAGCTAGAGCACACGGGTAGGGACATCACACTCCATACAAATGAAGAAATCAACGAATTGTTCATATACACAACCATGCGACCCCATAATTTTGGCCATCGTATCAACTGGATCCTATATAGTACAATTTCAGCAGTTTAAAGGATAGTCAAAATAGAGAACAAAAATAACAGACAATTGATGGGCACCCCCAACAAAATCAAAGGAAGTACTTCCTCTCATTAGCGAGAAATTACCTTTGTAAATGTGTCGGGAAAATCTTCCTCCAAGTATCGATGCTATCTACGATATGCCATTCAGTTTGAGTCAAGTATATGGTTGTTTCTTTGTGAAAACAAATATTTTTGAAAATTCACCAATTTCTTCAGCATTATACAGTGTTTACTTGTAACAACATATTCTTGACATAACTTGCCAACTGAAGAACATTCCAACAAGATATTCAAGCTTCACTTCGTTGCCAAGGACCATCAATTTCAGTCAGTTTATATAGCCTTGTCTCAGCTCGCATTGTATACGTTGACAGCCGTTGATGGCTGTAGTTTCCTATAAAAAAGAAAAGGGTGAAGTTCTGACCTATTTGGAGAAACATATCCTCTTTCTGTTTAGAACATTTGATTTCAAAGATCATTCAACAACATAGTCAGAGCCTCAGGACAATTGGTATATGAATACTTTAATAAAAGTTGCTATAATGTAGGACTAACCGTTTAATAACTTGCACATAAAACACTATCATGGGAAACATTGTTTAGATAGAGGTATATAACTGCTTAAATCCTTTCACGTGAAATTCACATCTAATGACATATGTATCTAATTTATCAGACAATAACATAATCCATATGGACTTCATCTATAGTATGGTAATTTTTCTTTAAGAAGACAAAAGCACCACGGTAATGTTGGTAAAACAGATGGAGAAAATTGCATGCAACTAAAAGAATAGTTACAGGACATACAAACTTAAAAAGTTGTATATTCATCCTACTGAGTTTTCTTTGTAATTGAGACTTGGAGAAAATTTTCGTTGTAGTATTATTTCTTGTGTGATTCAAGAAATTCACTTATCCAAGAATTATCTTCCAAATTCTTTGTGGCGTGACTATAATTTTTGGTTTGTCAATTTTCTATTGAAGAGGTTCAAATTCGTTAGTCGCACCAACTGCTCAAATCTTCGCTCTCCAAGAGTTATCGATGCACTTGTGGGTTCCAAAGGATTGAATTCTTGTCGTGTTCACATCACTAGGGAATCAGGCACTTCAATCAAATCACTAGAATCTTGTATCAAACAGAAGTTCATAAAATAATAGTGATGTTATGGGCTTAAATAAACAGAAAATAGAGTTAACAATTTTGGTTAAGTCATGCATGCAAGGAATTACCTTTTATCAGGAGGAACAAGTGTTGCTCCAAGAGCGACAGTCGCAATATGAGAGACATTAAGAGAATGTGCAAAATATTGGTCATTCTTTCACAGGACATGACTAAAAGCGAGCTCAATAATTTAGGATTCTGGCTATGAATTGAATGATAATCTGCCTTTAGTTCAAGTATTTGCTACTAAAAGAAACTATTTGAAATTTAGGCTATCCATCCCAAGTGAAATCCAGATTGGTAGCCTAAACCACTCTTTTCTTGTATATGCCATAATACAGACATAATAATAAGAAAGTTGGTCCAATAGTTCATATCTAGCAATAAACACATGGATGGATCTATTAATGGCCTGGACTGAGCTTCCAGCCATTGGCGAGCAGCTCGGTCCAGCCCTTTTTTTTTTTTTTCTTTTTTTATCAAGTTGAAGCTCTCCGCAAAAAATGATGATATTTTGCAGGAAATGAGGAAGGCGAAATGAAGGGGGTCTCTGACAACCTTTCTATTTCTCCCATCCATTTGTCTTTTCTTTTACTTTTGCTCTTTGTACATTTCTCCGCTCTATTCTCTCTCCTCTTATATTTATTTATTTACTAGGCTTATTTATCTTTTATAATAAATTTTTTTATATATGTTTTTGACACAAACTTTCCTCTTGTTAAGTAATACAAGTTTGAAACACATAAATTTTAATTATGTAAAGTTTATTAATATAAATGAGCATTACTTTCCATCGAAAAAATAAATAAGTAAAAAATTACATGACAATTCTTACTCTCTATTTCAACATAGATATTCTCGATTCTTACTTGTTATATATTTTATCATATATCTAAGAGAATGGAAATTTTTTATCTTTTGTGCTATACTATCTATATGTTTTTTGTTTGTCATTAATAGATAAATTGTGGTTCAAGTTATTATACATGTTTGTGATTTATATATTTCAGAGAATAATATCATATTTCAAGTTTGAGTTAAGTTAATTTACAAAGGAGACTATGTCAAACTTTTTTTTTAAATTTTTATGCATTCTAACATTTCTAGTGCAATTTCATTTTCAAAAATTTATATTATAAAATTCAGCTCGGTCCTATCGAAAATCTTAGGTCCGTCCTTGAATAAACACACATTTGGTATCGTGCCTTCAAACCAGTGGCAGAGCCAGGATATTTATCTTGCCAGGGCAAAATTAGGGGGTTGGAAGGGGGTGGACCCCCTTCCCAGCTGCCCCCGAAAAAATTTTTTTATACTTTAAATTTTTTTAAATGAAATTGTACTAGTAATGTTAGATGAAGGAAAAAAAGGAGCCATACTTAATACTTTTCCTTACATGGTCGTCTTCCGATCTTAGATCCTTTTGATTTTGAAATTGGGTCGTTGGTTTTTCCCTTTCTCTCAGCAAAATATACAGCTGTTTTCAACGGAGTGGATTTGAGATTGGGCAATTGGGTTGGGGTTTACATATCTAAGAATGAAACAACTTGGGTACATTAATGTGGGCTGAAGTTAAAGTAAATAGCTAAGTAACTGGGCTTCTTAATTAATTAGAAATGGGTTTCAGGAACTAGTCTATTGGTATTGGGCCTTTTTTAATCTTCATTTTATCACATGACTCAACGGCCCAAGATGCTTTTTCTTCACCCGTTCCAACTGCAATTTTCACTGCGGCGCTGCCATATTCTGAAATTTTCATCGATTTCAATAAGAAAAAATTGAAGTGTCAAAAGTTTTGCACGGGCGACCAGCAATAAGGCGATCGATTTTGTAGGGGCGATCACCCCCATGCCCCCCCTCGCTCCGCCCCTGCTTTAAACTGCATAGCATCATCCTACCTCTTTGAACGAAAGAAATATCATGGAGGTACAAAGACCAAGTTCTTTCTAACAAAAAAGACCATGGTTTACAGGCAGATTGCCTGGCACGCCAAGGTTTCTTAGTTAGCTGGCCATGCAGGTAATGAAGGTGAGCTAAATCCATGTTTTACCTTTCATGCAATCACACCATGTATGACTGCATATATTGCTTTTTCTATTAGCATATATGCTTTATTGAATAATAGTAAAAATTAACACACTTCAGCCAACACGGAAATAGTCTAATCCAAATTAGGAAATACTTTCTAGATAAGATATATATATATATATATATTAAAAAATTTTGAATTAAAAAATCAAAACACTTTGGATGTAGATAATAATTAAAAAATAAAAACACTTTGGATATAGATAATAAATCCATCAAAATATATACATCCAGTATAAGATAAATATACATCCAACATACAATTTACGGTAAAATTTACTTAATATATAAATAAAAGTTTAACATGACCTTAACTTAGACAATTTTGTCGGGAGAAATGCAGTACAAAAGTACTGCATACTAATTTCTATATATATATATATATAAATAAAAGAATAAGTGGGAGAGACATTTGCCAATGAGGCCTAGCCCATTTGGTTAGGGGGCTAGGCTGAGGTAGTGGACCTAAAGGTATATGTGGGTTTGTATTATTGATTTTCTTAGTGTTGTGTTATGTATATTGGTGTTATGTTGATTTTCTTGATTTTCTTGCTGATTTTCCACTATATGTGTATTTTCTACATCTGTGCTGTTATGATACAGATTTGTAATTGTACTTTAAAAAAAAAGTGGGAGAGACATTTATAAACAACTCTACCTTCATTCATTTTAGTTCAACGTCATATTTGCTTTATAATTAATAATAATTTTTTTAATAATTATTTTTTATTTGCCCTAGGTTCGTGCATTCTATATTCATTCATGTTCATATTCATACTCATCAAATGGGTTAGGAAATTATTAAATGGAAACGGCAAATGATTATGAAACCCTTTCATACTCATATTCATTCATGTGTATGAATAATAGAAGTTGAAACTGTTAATCACCCATTACATTCGAATTTCTTCACTCTCTTTTCCCTATCATTAATCTAATTCAACGCTCAATTCAATTTTTCTTAGACAATTAATCATTGGAAGTTGAAACAGATTACCTCACTATTTGTTACTACTTTCGTCCCACAAAGATAGTCTACTATTCTATTTTCGTCCGTCTCAAAAAAATAGTCCACTTAACATATTGAATTTATATTTAATGTCTCATTTCCATATGTACGCCTAATTAATTATTATTATTCAACTACATATGCATTGAAAATATTTGAAACAATTAATGGCACAAGAGGACATGTAGAAAAATTAGGTAAAATTAAATATTTTAACCACATTAACTATTAATCCTTAATCTACGTAAAAATACCTACCGCACTATCTTTGTGGGACGGATGTAGTACATTTTAATTTCCTCACCTGTATTTCTTCCCCCTTTATATTTCGCCTTTACAAACGAAGCCTAAAGAAAAAGTACTTGATCATATGGAGACAAGAATTATGTTATAATATATGAATGTTGTTTCTGGACAGTTTTTTGTGACAATTTTTTTTTTGGTTCATATGCCTCCTAAATTTTGAATCATCGCTTCTATGATCTCTCTTCTAAATCCTAATCAACTTTCTTCATCCCTGTCTGTCTATGTTAATCTCTATTCTTTTTTTTTTTTTTAAGCTTCTTCTGAATTTAATTTAGGGAAAATATATTAACTAAATTTTTGCACGAAAAGATTTATTGAATACAATATATACTAGTTTATGCAAATTTGATGATAAAAATGTGATAATATAAATGCAATATTTAGTATAAATTAAGGTTATGCAATTAAAATGTTGCTTGTTTAGAGGGGAAAAAAGTGTGATATAGCCACCATTAAATTTAATGTGGCTGTTATATTGGTGTCTGTTTTTGCATGATGGAGTGGTGTTATGTTTCTGCGTGATGGAAGCACAGGAATATCACTCATCAATTCTTTGTAATCTAACGCTTTAAGAAAGTCTCTCCAATTATGATATGTGCATGCCGAACCGTAGTTATTTCATATTAGTTAATGTTCTTAATGATAATTTCAGATTCTATAAATTCTCTCCCTTTTTTATACAAGAGAAAGATAGGGGAGGGGTGGATGTAGTTCTAACCCCAGACTTCCTGTTCAAAACGTGAGAACTTAACCATTACATTACTTATTCGAACTACTATATGTTCTCATGTTTGTGTATTTATATATTTTAATGTTTTCATTCACATAATCTCTATTATTATATGGAGGCTCTATTTTGATGAGGCTTTCTATAGACGTAGTGACGGACCTGTACGGCCGCACCAGGCCGCATGGACTGTCTGGTGGAGCCGCACTGCCTGGTGCGGTAGCACAATTATCCTGTGCGGGCGCACAACATAATTGTCAGCCCGCACTGCCTTATTGTGCAGCCGCATCAGGCATTGCGGCTCCACCAGACGGTCCATGCAGCCTGGTGCGGCCTCACATAGATCTGATTTCAAACTTTAGAGCCATTTTGTACTATAGAAAGCCTCATATTTTGATGGGAGTTTATTAAGTCCGAAGGAACAATTTAGTCTCTTTTTATGGGGAAGGAGGCGGAACAGTGTTACGGGGATGCTAACCTTTGATATATTGGCTTGTTGCCTATCCACGTACACTTCTCGTCTCTATGTTTCAATTTCTTCACTTAATTCTTATTAAAATTACTATTAGACCCTTGATTTTTAAAATAAAAAATACTCTTTCTTAACTTAAAAAGACTATACACCACCCCCTACAATATTCAACCCCACTAAAAAAAAAAAACGAACACCGTTAATTTCTAATTAAATTAAAAACCAATAAACAAGAATAAGACGTCATACTCACGAATGTCAAATTTTAGTCTTTCTTTTTCTGAAGTGCTATCAAATAACATGATTTTATTCTTTTCACACGCCTAAGTCACGTGATTTGATTTTCTATTTATTTTATATTTACTAATTTTTTATTTGTTTATTTAATTTAAAGGAATTACTATTATTATAATATTTCAAGTACTCCAGGTACTATTGAGTATCGGGTCAATGAGAAACTAACAAATACGGCCAGGGCAATGGCAAATCTATAGTAGGGGCAAGGCGACAGTGGCCTCACAGCAAAACAAAGAGAAAAAAGATATACTGTAGTCTATGAAAATAATGAATACACAATTTGGCTGCTACACTTGTTCAAAGTAGTAAAACACTTGAAAGTTCAAAATTGCTAATAGCTTTTCCACCACTACTAGCACTTCTCTTTTCCAGATCCTCCCTAAATTCGCCTTATGTAAATGGCTAGTTAATTGATCAATTCAGAACTCTCTATGATTCTCATTGGTCATACGTACCAATTTTTCAATATTCCTTAATATTTGAAAACTTTCCATTAAGTAAAACTAGTTAGCCATTTTACGTTTGTTGGGTGGCAGGACAGTTCTGCACATGTTGGCAAGTTTCACTATGTTTTCTTCAAGGAGTAGGTATGTATGCAGTATTCTAATAAATGAAAAGTCATTCAAGTCGTCGAGAGTTTTAAAGTGTCTAGACACAATGCTAAAAAGCACAATAAATAAACGAAAAAACACAAAACGCATAGAGTTCAAGTTTGGAGTTTAAAGCCATCTAGAAAAATATTTTAATCTTTTAAAAACTTATCTCCAATTATTTTTGTTAAGTATACATTTCACTCATAACCAATTATAATCCCCACCAACAGATAATAATTTGTCAACACACGAAAAATTTTATCATTCTGGGAACAATAATTTTCTTATATGAGTGTTATTATGACACCCAATATCTCATGTGCTAACCTATATGCACACCATATGGGTGTGTGTGTGTATATATATATATATATATCCATGTGGAGAAAGTGAAACAAAATCTACTTTAATTTCTGTTTGGATCTTTCTTCTACGATTGCAACGAAGGCCATTTCTCATGACCAACATTTGGCCAGTTTTTAAAGTTTTAGTGCCTAGGCTACACTACGCCCATCTCAAGTTGGATTGTTCCCCCGAAATTTAGCAAGCTTTGACAGCACCAAATTTTTTACTTCCATGAATTTCTGTGACCTTCTGCCACAGGTTGCTTAACTAAAAGAAAAGAAGAGAATTGCTGATTCTCAGCTCAAAAAGATTTATGGATAATATTTAAATCAGACTTCAACTATAGAAAATACAACAGATATTAGATTTTGTACTCGTTTAGCATACAATGAAACAAGAGAGAGTCATGATTTCCTATGATATTGTTGAAGAAGAACGACGAATTAGGTGATCCCAAATATTAACTCCAAAAAACTTAAAAAAAAAAAAAAAAGGCAAATATTGAAAATTGTAAACAAATAACACATTTACATTTACGACGAACAAATAACCCATTTGCATTTACAACAAAGGGTAACCCCCCACTTCACAAGACAGGATAGCAACAACATAATACATATTACAGTTTCCAACGGAAACAATGATGTTCAAAATGACTTTTCCAAGCTATGTACACGGAAAAAAAAACAGTGACCGGCGAAAGGTAAAGTTTTTTCAGCTCAAACCTATATTTTTCTTTTTGAACATTACAAGGGGACGGAAGGTAACTCTTAACTAAAGGTGTGAGAAACCCATTACATGCCATTAGACCACATGTCTACTGGTAGCTCGAATAAATGTATCTTGCCAAAAGCTATTTTGTTCCCAACACTCAGATAATCAGCTAGCGTACGCTGGTATAAAGCCGCCACTTTCTGTACAAATGTAGAATCGGTAAATGTTCATACACACGTCCATATGATCTCATTATTTTGGCCACTGCATCAGCTGGATCCTATTAAAATTTCACCAGTACCAAAGTTAGTCAAAATAGAGAATAAAAATAACAAACCGTAGATAGGCACCACCAACAAAATCAAAGGAATCACTTCTCTTTAGCAGGAAATTACCTTTGTAAATGTGTTGGCAAGATATTCCTCCAAGCATCGGTACTACTAGGCCATTCAATTTGAGTTAAGTATATATATACTTTATAAAAATTCACCAATTTCTTCAGCATTATACATATACTTGTAGCGCCATTTTCTTGACATAAGTTGCCAAATGAGGGAACATTCCAACAAGATTTTCAAGCAACACTTGTTTGCCAAGGACCATCAATTTCATTCAGTTTATACACTTCTCTCAGCTTGCATTGTATTGATTGACAGTCTCTGGTCTGGTGGATGCAGATTCCTACACAAAACAAAGGGGGGTAGGGGGATGATAAGGAAGGATGAAAATCTCAACCTGTTCTTAGAAACTAGAAACACATCCTCTTAGAACATTCGATTTCAAAGAGATCATTCAAGAACATGGTCAGAGTCGCGGATAATTGATAAGTGAATACTCGAAACTTTATTTGTAATGGTAACTGCTTAAACATCCAAGCTTTTCACCTGAAATTCATATCTAATAGCATACGTACCTGGTTTATCCGATAATAATGTACTCCATGTGGACTTTATCCACAGTGTGGTAATTTTTCTTCAGGAAGACAAGAACACTGCAGTAGTGTTGGTAAAAGAGAAGGGGAAAATTGCATGACACCATACTCAACATGATACATTGTAAAATTAGGTCACCAATCATAAAAAGAGATTCTTTAGATGTATCCGATTACACAGAAATAATTCAAGAATTAGAGCTACTTTTAGGCAGATCGGAAGAGCGTCGTAGCCTTCAAAAACAAGTTAGATTGAAGTTACAACAAAATATAAGTTGTTAAATACAAAGGGAAAGAAACGAAAGGGAATTTCAAATCTTTGGTTTACCCTAGACCATCTGTTCTAATGGTGCTGATGTCTTGTTATCTTTTTGAAGGAAAATGACATTTAGCGGGTTTAAGTTGATAAATTTGTATGTCCTCAAGTTTTGAATAGAAGAAATCAACATGAATAAAAACAATAATGAAATGGTTTAAGTTAATAATTATTTTATTTCTTTTAATAACTTGTATCCAAAAACTTGATGCTTAGCATTATTCTTTTCAAAAGTAATCTTATTAATAAACCAATAAAGAAGAAGAAACAAAAACTGGCTCTGCACTATACAGTTTTCATTTTTAGCTATGATTATTATAAACTATTGCTGTTTGCTAAGAAGCTCCAGAACAATTTGAAAAATAAAATTTTAAAATGAGAAGAAAAGAAAAAGACCACGCGGGTTTATCAAATAGAATCAATTAAAATACATCTATAAAAAAGCGCGTGTGCTGTAAACAGATGATATCGAGTTCAGAGGAATACAACAACACCTCATAGGTTGTGAGTACACAGTAGTAATAAATGTCAATAAGCACAAAATGAGAGCACAATAATAAAAGTGATAGAATTACGAAAAGTGGATCTATATGGTCTCTTTTCACCATGTTGCCAAACATGATCAACATACAAAATGTTAGGATGGTTGTCAACCATGCTTTGACTTAAATCCACTGCTATGTTTTTCACAATCTAGATTGGAAACCAAAGTAACAAGTAAAAGAATATTTGCAGGACATACAAACAAACAAACTTAAAATCTGTATATATTCGTGCTACTGAGATTTAGAACGAAAACAAGGGGAATTACTTTTGTAAGTGTTGGGAAAAATATTCCTCAAAGCACCGATACTCATGTACCATCAAGTCTCAGCCCATGCTTGTAAACTCTTAAATTCTCCTACTTTCTCTTACTTTTTCAAATTTAAACTTGGTCAAACCGATTACATCTACGTATCTCATAGGACTCTCTGTACTTCTCAAATCTCTACAATTCAACTCCACTCATTCTCTCTTATTTTGCATAAAAATACATTTTTAGGAGTTTGCAAACACCCAATTAGTCAAGTATATGGTCATATATATATATATATATATTTTTTTTTTTTTTGGTAAAAACCAATCTTTCCCACAAACTCACCAATTTCTTCAACATCATGGTAGTGTTTAATTGAAGTGGAAAAATTTCCAATACCCCAGGCAAATGATATCAAGACAAGCGTGTACAGGGTCCCAATATAAACAATAAATTGCCCTCGTATATCCACTTGTTTGTCTCACTTGAAGTATCATAAGGTGGTTGCAACTCTTTTTTCCTAATAACTCATATCCCACACATTTCCCGGCTCATGCTTTTCAATATCCTAACCATTGAATCAACCAGTTCCTACAACTGTGCCTACAACTTGATACTTTTAAATATAACCAAGCACTGGTATGCATTCAAGTGCTTGGTTTGTGTTGAGTTTGGCAATGTAAAAATCAAAGTGAGTTTGAAGTCTCAAGTTACAGTGAGACCTAAATATATGCGAAAATTTGGCATTTATGATTTGCTTAGAGACACTTTCAAGAATGTCACAGTATTGAATTTCATCCTCAAAATTTTAGTAGTCTTAAGCTTAGCTACGCAAAGTTTGAAAGGCATTTTTCATTCATGAGGCAAGGCTTACGCCTCAAAGGGATTGAGGCGTAAGCCTCTTGACAAATCGATACAAATAAGTTCAAACTTTATAAAACAAATAACTTATTTAGAGCAAAGCAAATTAAATTGATCTAGATTCCAGTATTTACATAATCACATGTTGCTATTGTGAGTAGTTTGCAACTTCTGACTCATCAGGATGATGAGTGGACTAAATGTCTCATGTGACAGAACTATTTATGAGGAAAAGAACACGGATTTCAACTTATTGGGCTAAGTTTTTGATTTGTTATTCAATCTAAATTGTAATAAACTTTTTACTTTAGTTGTTAAACTAAAAACAATTTTTCAAAAAATAAAAATTAGATGCCAATTTTGAGGCTTTTGCCTCTTAGGCCTTGAGGTGCAGCTATAGAAGCATATGCCTCACCACCAAAGACGTAAGCCTCTAAAGAAATTGTCTTAGACTAGCGCCTCAAAACACCAAACAACTGCCTCAGGCCAAAGCGGGCCTTGAGACGAGCCTCCACCTCGGCTATTAAAACTATGGCAACTTGGACTACTCCATCCAGGCTAAGTACAAATGTTTTCACATCATAAGTTTCTCAAAGTTCTTTGAAAGCAAATTACATAAGACAGAATTTTGCTAAGAGTTATCTTTATGAATTCTTTACACAAGCTAAGTGATGCGACCCAAAGGAGATTAACCCAACTGAGGTTCAACAATAAAGTTCCACCAGGAAAAAAAGAAGTCTAAAGTGGAATCTCATGGTTCAATCAAGGGTCAAAACTCTAGAAATAACAATGTTAAAGGTGCCACAATGAAAGAGGAAGAGAAGTTGAGGCCAAATTTTACAATTTGGCAAACCGCACGGACCAAATTGAACAAAGGCAGAAGCACAGGGACTAAATGGAAAATAACAGAACTAAGAAGCTGAATTTATTTGAATTTCACACGACTAAAAATCAAGGACCTATGCAAAAACAGACTTTCTCCCTCAAATGTTTGAGGGATAGACTTTCCCGTAGTTGTCTCAATTAGGGCCTGACTCTCTCAGATCTTAGCTCACTTCTGCAAATCTCTTCGAGTTTGGACCCAAATAGCATGGAAGGCATAGAAGACATGTGGAACACTTTCTCCTTGCACAAAAAGGAGAATGAAATTCTGGTGTTAGATGAGCAGACAGTTTACACCCATTTTCATGAGGTGAAATGCGCACTTCTTGGAAAAATTATCACACGCAAATCATACAACCGCGAAGCCTTTAAAGCCACAATGCTCAATCTTTGGAAACCAGAAGGTACGATTCAAGTAAAATTCTTGGAAGGAGATATCTTCATCCTGGAATTCAGTAACCGAACTGATAAACAGAGGATACTCAATTCGCAACCTTGGAATTTCAATCGAGCCCTTATAGCTTTTGCGCCGGTAGAATCTCTCACAGTTCACCACAAGCCCTCATTCTCTGAAGTTCCTTTCTGGATTCAGGTATACAATCTTCCTATTATACATATGAGAACTGATATGGCTGAAAGGTTGGGGAATCATATAGGAAAATTTCTTGACGTTGATTGTGACCAAAACGGTTCATGCTTGGGGGAAGTTCTTAAGGATTCAAGTTGAGCTCAATATATCAAGACCCCTTAGAAGGTTTATAAAATTACAACTCGGTCAAGATGCTTGTTCAACTCAGCTGGATATTAAATATGAAAAATTACTAGACTATTGTTCTTTATGTAGATATCTGGGACATGTATATGAAGAATGTCATGAAGATGTACCACCTTTATTAAGGAGAAAGGAGAATCATAGATTTGGAGAATTTCTAAAGGCCCCGGTAGACAATAGACGACGTGCAAGGAGGGGACAGCAATCAAATCCTAACAATCACAATGCTTTTCCCCCTACGAAAACAAGCGATGAGGTTGATAAAATTGATAAAGTTCTACTGGCCATAGCTACACGAAAGGATGCACAAGCTGATCTTAAAGTTATTCCTTCATCGGATGATCAATTTGAAATAATCAACATCTCATGGAACCCTGTCATATTTTAACGGACTCTTTGATAGACGAGGCTTGCAATATCTCGCAAGAGAACAAAATCAGTGGGCAATCGGAAGATGAAAAGCTGTCTACATTGAAACAATCAAAGGAGGCAAGGAAAAAAAGAACTAAATATGCAACGAAGAAACAAATTCCTGAGGCTGGCCAAATGAGGAATACGCTGGGAAAGTCCCTGGAGAGAAAGACAGTGGCTGATGAAGACATACACACTGGTGAAAGAAAATATCTTGAATATGGAGATGACACAAGTGCTCAAATTTTAACGGCGGAGGCTGCCTTGCAGCCCCGCTGAGAGCAATGAGTATTTTAAGTTGGAATGCTCGGGGTTTGGGGGGACCTTGAGCAATGGCAAATCTCCGGAAAGCACTCTGTGACCATTCTCCCTCTTTAGTTTTTTATAATGGAGACGAAACTTTTGGGTTTGAAAGCTAAACATAGTAGGGACTCCATTGGTTACCAAAATGGCTTACATGTTGATAGTAGAGGTCGTAGTGGGGGACTATTTTTGTTATGTTCTGACTTATAGAATGTAAATTTGCTTGGTTACTCTCATTATCATATTGATGTATTAATTACAACTAATGTAAATCTTAAAAGACGTTTGGTGGGTTTTTATGGGGATCCACAAACTCAATCGAGAAACAATAGTTGGATGTTGATGAGACGTATGTGAGAGGCTTACTCCTTTCTGATTGTGTTTATTGGTGATTTTAACGAAATTTTATCCTTGTCAGAAATATTAGAACAACGTGTTTCTCAACCAGCAATGGAAGGTTTTCGTAGTACTATCTGCAGTTGCCAATTGATTGATCTGGGGTTTTAGGGACCAAAGTTCACATGGCGTAGTATAAAACTCAGACCGGATTTCTTGCAAGAAAGACTCGATTAGATTTTAGTATCTCAAGAGTGGAAATCAAAATTTAACAGAGAACGGATGATCCATCATGAATTCTATGGCTCTAATCATCTCATGATTTTGCTGGAAATCGATCCCCCAAAGATGGACAAAAACTTACAAAGACTCAATAGAGGCTTTGAATTCGAGCTAGGGTGGCTGAAAGTTCTTGGATGCAATCAACTCATACAAGAAACCTGAAATGCAAATAATAGTGCCAATCTATCAGGTAAGCTTCAAGCTTGTGCTTCTGAGTTAGTAATTTGGAAAAAGAAGCATATTGGCCATATACCGCAATATATTAAGGAATGTAAACAGAAACTAGGTTTTCTTTACTCCCTTGAAGCTAACCACTCAAACAGGGTCAAAATTTTAGAATTGGAAAGTCAGTTAGCTAACTTGTATGAAATGGACGACTATTATTGGGCTCAACGTGCTCATGCAAATTGGCTTAAGATGGGAGATCAAAACACTCGGTATTTCTATCATAAAGCACATAGTTGAAAGCGGAACAATGAGATTCGAGGTCTGCTAAACGAAGAAGAGAATTGGTGTGAATCTTCTGAGGAGGTAGAGAAAATTGTTAATGAATTTTCTCCAACCTGTTTAAATCTTCAAACCCTAATCTTCAATGGTATCAAGAGATTATTGGTGGCAAGGAGCCTCGTTTCTCCAACAACTCGTGTGATCTTCTAGAAAAGGAATTTACAAGTGAGGAGGTCAAGACAGCCGCTTTTAGCCTGGGACCCTAAAAAGCACCGGGACCAAATGGATTTCATGCATGTTTCTTTCAAGAAATTGGGACGCGGTTGGCCAGTCTGTGATAGAATTTTGCTTAAAGTGTTTGAATGAAGGAGGTTCATTGCAACCGATAAATCACACTAATATTGTTTTAATTCCAAAGGTGAAGCATCCAAGATCAATTACTGAGTTCCGACCCATTAGCCTCTGCAATGTGATTTGCAAAATCATCTCAAAGACCCTCACCAATAGACTTAAACAAGTAATTGATGAGGTTATTTCTTCTTCTCAAAGTGCTTTTGTACCGGGACGGCTCATCTTAGACAATATTATCGCTGCCTTTGAATTGATATACTCTATGAATAGAAGAAAGTTGGGTAGGACTGGGTTTTTGGCTATGAAATTAGACATGATGAAAGCTTATGATCGTGTGGAGTGACCATTTTTGTTGGAAGTGATGTCTCAAATGGGTCTCTAGTCTCGATGGATTAATTGCATAAGAGGGTGTATATCCACCTCTACTTTTTCTTTTTTGATTAATGGTAAAGCTCAGGGCTTTCTATCTCCAAGCCGAGGTCTTAGACGGGTTACCCTCTATCCCCATATCTTTTTATTATCTATGCAAAGGGTATTTCACGTCTCATTCAGCTGGCGGAACTTAATAAACAAATTACAGGCTTTCAGTGTTCTCGATCTGGACCCAAAGTGTCACATTTATTTTTCACAGATGATAGTCTCATTTTCTACAAAGCAAACATAGAAGAATGTCACAATACAAAGCATCTATTAGATGGGTATGAGAAGGCTTCTGGACAAAAGATAAATATACAAAAATCCTCTTTTATTTTTCAGCCTTAATACTAAACAAGAAGACGGGTGTCAGATTCTACGCCTTTTTGGGATGGAATCAGCCCGTATTCACATAAAATATCTAGGTCTTCCCTCAGTTGTTGGTCGGAGTAAAAATCTGTTTTTGAGGGCATTCGAGAACGAGCATGGAAGAAATTGCAATCATGGAGACGGAAACTATTCTCAATAGCGGGTCGTGAGGTTTTGATAAAAGCAGTGGCACAAGCCATCCCGAGTTATGCAATGTCTGTCTTTTGAATTTCCCAAGGTTTATATGACGAATTATCAAAACTGGTGGCTTCCTTTTGGTGAGGAAGTGAGAAAGGAAGCATAAATATCATTGGAAAAAATGGGAAGCTATGTGTTGATCAAAATTGTTTGGAGGTATGGGTTTTCGAAATTTCACTCATTTTAATCAAGCATTCCTAGCAAAACAAGCATGGAGGCTGATAGGGGACCCCGAATCTCTTGCTGGCCAAATTTTGAAACAGAAATACTTTCCATATTGGTCTCTTTCTCAAGCAAAAGTAAAAGGAGATTGCTCATACTTGTGGCGCAGCTTACTTTGGGGACGGGATCTTTTGTTGAAAGGGCTACAATAGCAGGTTGGGAATGGAAGACAAATCAGTGTTTTTTCATCTCCATGGATCCCACGGCCTTACTCTTTCCTCCCTATTACCCCATCTAACGACGATTTTCTCTTGACTGTGGCTGATCTTTTACCTGACGGATCTTGGAATTGGCCTTTAATTAAATAGAGGTTTTTACCTCTAGATTGCGAAGCTATTTCGATGTTACCTGGCGGCTGTTTTGAGTCTCCGGATACACCCATCTGGCATTTCGAGAAATCAAGAGAATGTATTGTGAAATCCAGGTACCACATTGCTTCTTCCCTTAATAAGCACACATAGGTATGTACAAATTCAATTTCAAAATGGTGGAAATGTATGTGGCACTTAAAAATCCCTAGTAAAATTAAAATTTTTGTCTGGAGAGTCATGGTGGAAATTTTGCCAACAATGTTGAGCCTATGTAAAAGGAATATCTCTTCCAGCTCCTTATGTTAGAGATGTGGGTGAGACGTGGAGTCAATCAGTCATGCTTTATTTTTTTGTGAGGAAATTTGTGAGGTCTCGGAAACAAGTTATTTTTTCAACATCATCAAAGGGAAAGAAGCTTACTCCGCGGGTCATATTTTATAGGAGGCCTGGAAATTTTTTAACTTGCGTGAATTGGAACTATTTTGTGTCCTTTCATATAAATGTTGGGCTGCTAGGAATTCAACCATTTTTGAGAACCGTCACCAAACTACTGAACAGATCTTATATAGAGCAGTGGGGTATCTTAACGATTTTAGAAAAACAAATTATCCTTCACTGAACAATGAAAGGTCTGAGGATTCTTCAACTAGACCTCGCCATGAAAAGTTGACAAAACCTCAGGCGGGCACTCTCAAGATGAATGTAGATGCAGTCATAAAAGCTGGAGCTCATCATTTTGCAATTGGTGTGGTGGTACGTAACGATGTAGGAGGTTTTGTGTTAGGACGTTCATGTGTTCTTCAAGGCAAGTTGGAACCTCTTTTGGGTGAATGCATGGCTATTTTAATTGGTCTGCAAACAGCTATTGAAGAGGGTATCCAACTTTCAAGCCTTAAATCTGACTGTAAGATGGCAGTTGAAGCCATTCGACACCCACACAATAGAAGCGAAGTAGGGGCGATAATCCATCGTATCAGAAGGCTTATGGAAGAATTTTCACTGCCTAGTTGTGACTTTGTTAGAAGGCAAAGTAATATTGTTGCACACAAGATAGCACAGTTTGGTCTCTCAAATTGTGTTTCATATGTGTGGAGGAATAAACCTCCGGACTTTCTTGTACACTTTCTTTTGAATGAAATGAAATAATATGGCTTTCTTCCCCCAAAAAAAAAAAAAAAAAAAAATCAAGGGCCTATGCGGCCGTATCCAAAACTTGCTTTGTCGGCCAGACTTTTACTTGTTCTGCCAATTCAATTTCTAGTCTCCTTTAGCGATTTATTATCTATATTTTATTTATTAATGAAATTATATTTATTTCCTAACAGTCTAGGGTTTTAGATTGGATATAAATAGTTTTTATCGTCTTGTAAAATGATTAGAACTTTTTACTTTTCTTTGGAATTGAGACTTTCAGAGAGATTTATCATTCCCGTATTATTTCTTGTGTGATTCAAGAGGCTATCACTCATCAAAGAATTTATCGACCAAATTCTGTGGTGTGACTTTAATTTGTGGTTCGTCATTTATGGGTTCAAATTCGTTCGGCGTATCAATTGTATGAATCTTGGTTTTCCTGGAGTTGATCGTTTGTGGCTGCCAAGGATTGGGTTCCTTGTCCGGTTCGCATCACTAGGAAATCAGACACATCAATTAAATCATTCGAATCTCAAATCAAGGAAAGTTCATAAAATAAAAGCTACGTTAAGGGGTTACAGGAAGAATTCTTTTCCAAGGAACATTGCTATATAAGTTCTGCTTTAAGACTCATTTTAGTTTTCACAGTGATTCTTCCCTTGTCCCTTGATGTTAAAAGGTTTTGTAGAATTATGGTACCGGAATGTCTAATTGGAGATTACAAATTGATCTGAACTTTAAATAAGAGAAACAGAGTTAACAATTTTGGTTTAAGTCAAGCAAGAAATTACCTTTTATTCTCAATTTGGTATCTCTAATATCAGGAAGAACAAGTGTTGCTCCAAAAGCGACAGTCGCAATCTGAGTGACATTAAGAGCATGTGCAAAATATTGGTACTCTTACACGGGCCATGACTAAAAGCCAGCTCAAGGATTTAGGAATCTGGCCATGAATTGAATGATAGTTTAAGAATCTGTTGCTAACAGAAAATATTTGAAATTTAAGCCATCCGTCCCAAGTGAAATCCAAATTTGTAGTTTGGACTACTCTTTTCTTGTAGAAGCTGTAATGCAATCATAATAGTAAAAAACTTGGACCAACAGTTAATAATCTAGCCATAAATCACATTCGGTATCATGCCCGCAAACTGCATATCACCATCCCACCACTCAGAAAAAAGAAATATCATAGAGATACAGAGATCAAGTTCATTCTAATGAAAGATTCCGAGGTTTACAGGTGGATTGCCACAAAAGCCAATGATTTCTTAGCTGGCAGGGCATGTAGGTAATGAAGGGAAGCTAAACTCATGTTACACCTCTGATGAGTCATAAGATTATATTGCCTTTTCTATTAGCATATGCTTTAAAGAACAATAGTAAATTTAGCAAACCCGCAAAACATTATACTGTGGGCCTTTGGTCACTGAAAAAATAGGTATCCCTTGGAAAACTCCTACAGAAATAACAGAAACGATTTAGAATTGTGCTGCATCAGAAGCTACAACTCAGAATGAGAGAGTTGTTCTCCGACAAGATTTTGGCGCTTCATTCTGCTTCCTCAGACGATAACTATTTTCAGTTAGTTTAAGTCCTCCCATCTAACTTGCATTGTATTGGTTGGCAATCTGAGACCTTTGTACAAATTCCTGCGAGAAACTAGGTGAAAGTTTATGTTAGCAATCTATCCGCTTTCAATCTAGAACATTTGATTGCTGTAGTAGAGTTTTTGAAGATCATTGCAGTATGTCTCACAAACAATCGAAATAAGAGTCCTGAAATAAAAGCTGCAAAAATGTAGGATTAACCATGCAATGACTTGCAAAAACAAGACTAGTTTTAGCATACTATTGGTTTGATTTGAAACACGAGCTAAGACATAACTATAGATATTGTTCCCTCTTTTGTTAACTTAGAAGTTTCCATTGATATTCAAAAATAACTTCCTTCCTCTCAAGAAAGAAAGCAAACTCTAGGAATGAGGGAAGAAAATTTTCATTAACTGACATCAATTATATAAGGAAAGTATGAAGTAAATTATTACCATTTTAGCCAGTTTTCTTGTTTACATACTAATTCTTAAAAGGAAGTTCCAAAGAATAAATGATAATATTGGTTTGAGGAGACATGTTTTCAATTAATGTGCGAACATAAGAAAACAAAGAACATCCTATGATAATTGGGCTTCCTACACATGTGAGTTTATTTGAGCTTGCCAAAATGTCCTAAGGTAAAGAAATAGTGTATTGCGGCGATAAAAGTCGCCCAGTAGCTCTAGAAGTCGCTCTAGTGATCTATTATATAGAGTCGCCGCAACAGCTCCCACTGTTGAGTTCGTGCAAGGACTTGTCGCCTCCATAGATTAGCTATATAGTAACGACATTGTCGCCCCTATAGGTGCTATACAGGGGCGAGTGTCACCCCTATAGATGTATTAAATTTTTAAAAAAATATGTATAGTCAACCCAATAGATCAATTTCTTCATTTAAAAAAAAGAAAAAAAAAAAACTACATGAACCAGCCATGATTCGCCAAGCACAATGTCAATTCTGCAAATGGAAAAGATAAGCCAATTAGTTAATGAAGCAAATAGCAAAACTAAATTCGACAAAACCATGCTTCAAAACAAGCCACAAAATCCAACTCTACCAACATGTCTCTACTTCGGCAATATAAACTTGCAACACAGAAGCTTCATAACAGGAAAATCAAATCACGAAACTACTACTATATTGTACAAAGATATAAACTCCTAAATTTGTTCCAACCTAATTTCTTAGGTCTCTTATCTGTAATTTTATTATCCTGTAAGCAATGTTATCTTTCATTAATAACATAATTTTGTATGTGAAGTTAAAGTATTAAATTTTCAGCCATAACGAAAGGAAAAGCAAATAATAAAAACCAAAGTGAAAACACACTAGGAAACAAAAAATCTAGGAGGCAGAACCAAAGAAACAGAGACCAAAATAAAAGCCAACAAGTGAGCCATCAGCCTTACCCAGTATAGAACCTAGCATCAAGATGCCTTGCCAAAATGAATACCAACCCACTGGGAGACTTTCTCTAGATTCCATCTACAACAGAAACAGAAAGCAAAGCAAAGCGAACCATAGGCAAGTATCGTGAAATTCCTACTAGAGTTCATTCAAAGTTCATAATCATGTGTGACGTGTTATATATTTGACATGTTTCAAAGTGAATGATCATCTAACAAGAACAATAAGAGTTCATTCAACTAAATCTGATAACTATTTAAAAAAAAAAATTGTTACAAAGTATATCACCTGTGTAAACATGGATATGATAAGTAAAAAAAGAAATGACCATATAAAATCATGCATACTGAAATCTAACAATAAGGAAAAAAACATGAACTATGGATCAATTCTGTAATTTCTTCTAATTTTTCTAATTTCAAATTTGAATATTCATAGATGCCTGCATTCCTTAAACTGCACTAGGATTAATTAGAAATTCAACTATAGGTTATCAAATGGAGCTACCAAAACTTTAATAATAATAATAATAAACAATAGCAATATTAAAATGTTTTAATGTCATCCCTATAGTAACCATTCAAATCTAACTATACTAGTATTAAATCATTTCATTCATACATATTAGCCGTCCAGATTTTATTCAAATCTATCATCAACAATTCTTAAAATTTATCTTGACTTTAAGCCTCCGAGATGCTTAATAATAGATATATCCATAATTATTATCTTTTTGACTCATTTTTGTACCAAATTACCCAACAAAACTAGGCTTTAATTTCACAATATAAGCTGTTCCAGATTTTCAGTCATCTTATAGGCAATAATTTTTGCAATTCTTCAAAATTTCAAGCTTTGAAAACCCCATAATAAATATTGCCAAAATTTCAGCCCTAAATAATCTTCCTTTACTCATTTTTTTTGCATCATTAATACTCACAATATTCATAGTAATAAATATTTGCAAAACAGCCAGAAATATGGGGACACAATATTCAGTATTATCTATTACTGACCAACAAAGACAAGCCGGCAAAGGTACTAGTAAAATAGAGCTTAAGTCTACTTGTAGCTAAAAATAGTAAAGCACATAGTTCTCATAAACAAACAGTGATTTCCATAATTCTATCAAGTGCCAATAGACAATTTGATCAAAACCTGCATACAAAAGAAACTTACAGCATATTTGGGGATGGCGAACCTCTTTAGATCACCAAACATATTATCGAGATGCAATAGAGTAGAAAAAGATAAAGCTTGTAAGGATAACATCACCAGAAAATGCTTCGCTAAGGGCTTCAATGCATGTAGGGAAGAAAATTATATTTAAAGTGAATGTGTCCAGTATGATTGGATGTAGAGACATTAAGAGTATGCATTGCTGAAAATCTTTTAATCAATTGTGTAACAGTGAACTTTTATTTACAAAAAAGGTAGCATAGCATGGGGATATATTCACAGTTATTTTTCCATGGATGCCTTATCTATTATTTTGAATTCAAAAAGTGATTTTTTTACAGAAATGGATAAGTAGAGTATTAAAGACAATCTTCAGTTTTAATTTTTTGAGTTGATCAGCATAATCGCAGGAAGAATTGAGAAATTCCAAATGTCGCCAAGTTCACTCCCTTGCTTATGATATCCATAATAAATGATCTAATTATCCATATATAAACTTATTCCTAGGTAATATAACCGCATTTCTATACTGAATTTGTTGACAAGAGATGGCACCCAAAAATTATATTAATAGTTCAACTTAAAGGTAATAGTAAACTCATGCATCCGCAACTAAAGAAGTTCACAAACCTCAGAGACCGTCTCTAAATGAAGCGTAGAGAAAAAATGCCATGACGACCAGAATTAAGGCATTTTTCCTATTTCAGCCCCTCTTCTCTCTTAGCTACTGGGCTGTGATTAACATAACAAATCAGATAATCAGAAATTTTATTTCCATATCGAACATATTCAGATTTTGGATTAAGCAAATGGAAATTCTCCTACAGAGATGCCGAAAAATTACTTCTTCACTCAAAGCTCAAACAATATACCCAATGCCCTTAATCCAAGTACCCTTACAATGAGAGCTGTTAAAATATCTTTCCACCAATTAGAGCTTACAATAAGAACTCTACAAATGGAATGGAATTATAGAAATATGATGTTTTGAAGCAATTACTTACAGCTACAAACTCCAAAGCGACACTGAGTAGTAGAGCACCGGAGGCGGAGGTCCAAACTCCAAGTTGTCACCTGCAAAGCAAACGACAAACGCGAACTCTGCTCGGCCATCTCAGTCGAAAGTGAACGGTGATAGGGAGGGTTCCGTTCCAGCAGCTTGACGCGTTTGAACTTTGAAGGGAGTTAGGGTTCCGTCGGGCAGTGACAGTCAGCGACTCGGCGGCAGATCGAAAATGAAAGATGGGTACTGGCTGGTAGCGTGAAAATTGGGTTCGAATTGCGGTTTTGAGAATGGGGGAAATTGGGTTTTTCATTAAAATGGAAGGGCCCACTTATGAGGGTCAACACCATTTTTGAAATTTTGGCCGAGTGGGGGCGATGTTTTAGTTTGTTACAACAACTTCGTGTCGTTTCAATAGCTAGCATCCTTAAGGGATGATATCTTTACATCGCCCCAACAAATTGAGTTTACAACAGCGACCCTGAGGTCGCCTCTACAGGGGTCGCCCCAACATACCCTACTTCTTGTACTGTATATAACCAGAAAACCTTTGTGGAGCTAAATTACATTGGACAGTGATCAGTTCTCAAGGTTTTCAGCCTTGAAGCAGGCTCAAAAGCCCGTTGCGTAGATTGAATATCAAGAATTTGGGTAACAAGTATAAGTTGGTTCACTAGCAATGCTGAACAATTGGAAAAAAATGATAAGATCTCAATGTCAATTCATAAACAAACAATTAAAAAAGACAAACTGTAAATGATTTAAATAGAAAAAGCTAAATAGAATGAGACACAAACCGACAAAGCTAGTAAACGCCATAAGTAACTTAAAACGCAAGAAATAAGAAAAAACCTGCATAAAAAAAGAACATAATTTACCCCATGCATGCAACTTAAAAGCAAGAAACAACACAACTAAGGTCTAGGCCGGTAGATTTTTATCAGTCTTATAATTCAATGCAACTGACAAAGTTGGTACTCAAACTGCAATTAATAATAAAACATGGCCATCATGAGCTTTTCGTAAAACTGCATCTTTGTAGCATTGTTGGCCCCAAATATCATGAGTAACTCGGTTCATTTCAACTTCCATTTGTTAATATGCTTTACATCTAGTTAACTTTCTAAGGTTTTGAATCGGACATTTAGTTCAAAGATTTTTGGAGTGTGCAAGAGCAAGATATACAAGTTTTTCGTTACTCTTAACCCTTGAATTACAAAAGAAGCATTTTGTGGTCCCATTATTATGCGGACTTTTGACAGATCTAATTATGGTAAACGGAGAGCATCTACAGGCGCCAAAAGAACCTGAACATAACATGTTAAGAACTCCTCAAACTAACATGCTGCATACTATGCATTCATTTCTAAGACACTTCACTCGACTAAAGCTGACCAGGAATACCATGCATGAAACGTTGTTTGTTGGTTAACCTTTCATTGTACCCCAAGTTTCCAGCCCTTTTTTTCCTCTAAAACAAAATGCTTCCGTTAGTTTTATATATATAGAATTATTGACCTACAGTGGTTGAATGGAGAGAATGACCAAAGACTCAATTGTCTATAATGAGAAAGAAAGAAGAAAACAGTGTTCCCAAATGATAAAGATCTAATTCTGGAAAAAACATTCTTAAGTGCACAGAAAAGAAATTAAAGCATAAAAGGTACGAGTACGAGGAGTCCATGTAAATCACCTTATAGGAATTCTCCTTCACATCAATCCCCTAATGAAAGAAATTTCTTCAATTTTTGAGAATTGAGATTATCCCTTTGCAGAAATTCTACCATGTAATCTTTATTCTCCCTTATCAAGCACCTGCAATAGAGAGATAGAGTTAGATATCTCACCGATATGATCAAGAATAGTACATCTTAGAACTCCCCTCGTGTAAAGTAAAAAAGACATAGCTTTTACGTTCTACTGCCAACTCAAAAACAACCCTGATGAACATCAGCCCAATCCCGCCCATCCCACCCCGATCGATCTCCACTGCCGACATGCCACCCTTCACTCGGCAGCCAACAGCATCATATAAAAACCACCGGCCCGGCCGACGACTAAGAAATGCGATGCGAATGCTATGTGCTTAAGAAAATAATGGATAACCTGATGGATCACCTGATGGGTCTTGCTTGAGATTTCCTTGAGAAATTAGCCGGCAAGAGCTTTTGGAACAGGAGAGGGGGTTTCTCGTTTTGGGCTGGAAGATCGCACGACGCTCTTCCGATCTCAAATAGAGGGAATAGGCAAACCCCGGACGTCATACTTAGCCACCGAGATATTTTCTGGAGGGTTAATTTCACAAAAGGTCCTCAACGTTTTCAACATATAGCAATTTTATCCATATTATTCCTTTTACTGCTAAAGTGGTATATATACTACTGTATAAGCTGATAAGGATGGCAAAGAAAGCAATTCTTAATCCACTGATGAATTATTAGCTAAATAAATTATATCATATCATATCATATATAATATAAGAGTTTTCAATTGGATTCGGATTCTCAATTGCAATTTTTCCACCACATGATGTTGCACAATTTTTCAAAATTCATTCCATAATTCCTCCCCTTCTAAAATCACAAAATTTTATCTTTATATAATTTTTAAATTTTCCTTTCCTAGAATCCTTGAATATGTAGAAACCAAACCTCAAAAAATATCACTTTTCTATTATTACAATATATATTATTATTTATTATTATTTAGCATCGTAAATTGCATGAAAATCATAAAGTTGAATTAAATTTTCTTGAAATCATAATAGTTTATGTAATATTTTTATATATTGTAGGAGCGTAGTGAGTATATATATATATATCTGTGTATCGTGACGCGGATGTTACAGGACACGAGGCATTATGTTATAAATATTATTCTTTACTGTTGTTTCAATTGGAAGACTTTTTTAAATTATTGTCTACAAATATTTTACGTTACTACTTGCTATGCATAAAACTCTAGATCTGTAAATAAAAAAATTTATTTTTCTGTTAGAGAAATTATAACTCAGCCATTATTGATCTCTATGATCGGGTTTCTTAATGAAAGTCTTCCGAATATAGAACAATTTGGAGCTAGTATAATTTTATCAATATATAAGTTTTGTCAACGCAAAGTTAACTCACTAACCTAGATAATACAAAAAAAGAAACTCCTTCATTAAAATGAAATTTTAAAAAAATTTTTGAAAAACTTATAAGCCTCATTTTCGATTTTTAAAAATTAAACTTTTCTTATTTGGATATTCATCACGATTTTTCAATAATTTATATTAGTTTATTAGTTTTTTATATTCCTTTTTTATTTTAGTTTGCTCATTTCTTTTTTTTTCTCAGCATTTATAAATAATTATGAATTTTTATAATTTTTTATTATCTGCTACCGATGTAAATTTAACGACATAAAACTGTTCAATTTCGTATGGATTAGTATTTTTTAAGAATTATTCTTCTTGCTACTGAATTATTTGAAAATAAAAGCATTATAAACTAATTGTCTGGTGTTATCTCTATTTATTTATTATTTATCTTTGTTTGATTTTCAAAATTTTCTTTTAGTTCTTGATAATATAGAAATCAAAATTTATTTCAAAATAGCTTATATTATAAATGGAAACTTAGATCATAATAATTTAGAGCAAATCAACTAATTTATTTTCTTTTTTTGTCAAATAAAAATCTATTTATTTGCATCGAACCAACAGCTAAAGACACACATAATATAATTCTATTATAATAATATATGACAAAATTTTATTTTTTTGAAATCTATGATCTAACTTGAAAATCTTTGTGACTATTTTTTTAATCTTTGTTTCTATATCATTATGTTGCAACGATTAGTTTGTAGAGGATAAAAAATTATTTTCTCAGTATTTTTCTCTATAGATGTGAAGCTTTCAAAATATCGATTGAATTCATATTGTTATTTCATTTAATTTAACTATTATATTGTGAGTATTTATTATTTTTTACAATTTATGTAATGAATATTTTTATATGAAATTTTGGAAATTTATCTCGCCGTGCAACGTACCGTTTGAATACTAATTTATCGATATTTTAATTTGACGAAAATAATAATGAATTTTATAGAAAATTTTGTGAACAAAGAGATATAAAATCCACAAGAAGAAAAGGAACTGCACAAAATAATTATTCCTTCCATTCTGATTATCTGATCTTATCAAAAGAAACTTTTTTAGAATATCGTACATATATGGTCTCTATTTATATTAAATATCTAAGATCCCTTGTATTTCTTTAAAAAAAATATCCGTATTTAATATTTTAATTATAACTATCAATTTTGAATTTTGCTCATAAAAAGGGTACATTGGGAAGGTACTTTCTCATGAGTATGAAAATTTTTATCTGAACAGGTATTCAATGAATACGGGTATGTACATGTCCACTACGTATTATTAAACTGTTAACTAATAACATGAAATAAGTTAGATGGTTTGAAAGTGAAATATAGTAAATCATTAATCGAGTATATAAGAGGGTAACTATTAATATAGTATCAAAATTATATATTTATTGTCCGATAACACATTTTTGTTCAATATTTTATAGAACGTGTCAAGATAGGTCGGGTCGTGGAGCAGGGTGGAACGCCACCATGACCCACGAAAGGGCTCATGAATTTTTCTCCCTTTCAATTAATATTGTGTGCAACGCATTTTTAATTGATGAACGTAGAATAAAGCAAAACATTTATTTAGAATTTTAAAGTTCCCAATATTAACTAATATAATAACATAATTCTTTCAATTTGATAGAAAAATCCTTTCAAAAAATAATATAATAACAAATAAAAATAAATTGCCACAATTTTATAGGTCGATCGGTCAAATTGCAGTATCTAATTATTTCTACAAATTTCTAGAATTAAATTTATTCAAAAAAAGAAAGAAAATGCTTGATGGGTCACGGGTTTATGGTGCGGATCCAACCTGACCCGCACCCATACTGGACCCACTGTGGGGTAGGCAATATTTTAACACCCTAGAAAATTTTCTACAAATTAAGGTAAGGAACAAAAATTGTTGTTTTAGAAGAATTACCCGAATATCATTGTAAGATTTCTTGAAAATTAATATTAGAGAAAGACTTTGGTCCCTAATTGACATAAACCAAAGTGTAGTGACTTAATTGACATAAACTAAAGAGCGGTAACTTAATTGAAAGATAATGCAAAGTGGAAGGACTTCTCAGACAAATTCCCGTGAAGTGTACGGTATATGTCATGCCAAGTGTCTCCTTATGATTGACGGAACTCAAATGTGAATTGAACATGGTTAAATCCCGCAAACTATAAAAAGCGGCCAAAGGGTATAGAAACTTACCAAAACTCTCCAAAACCCCCTACCTATCTCAAATTATAGCAAAATTCGTCCATCACTATTTGGGCAACAAAAACACCCCCCAAAACCTATCAAAACCCTAGTTTTGTCTTTGAAAAAGGCTCCTTATTATATTTAGAAATGGTACAACTTAAAGAATGACTTTGAAGTGAGAAATACTAAGATTTTGAGGGCACTTTTCCATCTACAGTTATTGAAGTGAGTAACGCATGTCTTTGACTCTATCCTTTTCTATGTCTTGGCTCTCTCTTTTGACTCTCTATCTCTTTTGGAACTTTTGCCTTTCTTTAATTGTATTTAGCCTTTGATGATTGAAGGTGTACCATTACTTTGGATAAATGATTGTTCTTTGCTCTCGGCCATCGCTAATAACGCTATATACCCGTTCTGCTCTGCTATTTGAGTTGCTTTATGGTATTATGGCTTTGCTATGTGGTCTTGGCCATTCTGAATTGTTATTGAATCGTATCGCTTACGTGTAGAGGCTAAAATAATGATGTGTCCGAACTTCGTATCTTTGTATCTTTGTGAATGACTTCCTTTGTGTATAAAAGTTCCCTCGTTTATATTGTTTTTGTGTGGGCCAATATATGTTGTTATTTACAGATCGGAAGAGCGTCGTGTA
>CAVNYN010226535.1:0-49604 GCA_963692815.1 Nyctanthes arbor-tristis
CGTTTATTTCGACATTGAGCCGATGAAATGCTTGGAATTGTTGTTAATTCTAAATGGTTATATATACTCATGTGGTGGAGTATGGGACTGTCAAAGTGTGTCAAAGGCTTGCCTGGTAATTTCTCAAGTATTGTGTACAAGACTGGAGAAGATGAAGATTTTGGCTTATTTTGGCAAGGTAGAGATTGTTGGGTTTGTTGCCAAAAATAATCTAAAGTTGAAAAGGAAAAGGAAAGGGAAAGAAGAAGAATCCTAGGAGGAAAAGGAATCCAAATCATAGATCGATTGTCTTGTCTTTCAAGGAAACGAAGCCTATAAATATAGATTTTTTTTCTTCTTTAATACACAAGTGTTACAAGTTGAGAGAAAAGTTGGTGAGTCTAGCACCTTGAGTGTTTTCTTGTAACTCTTTGTAGTTTGTTTAAAGGGTAGAAAATTAGGTGTGGTAAAACTCGGGGTGCCACTTGGGTCAGGTCAGAGAGTCTTGTGAAGAAAAATAGTAGCCTAGCGTCTTGGGATTTCTTTAATTCTTTGCGGGTTAGGCAAATGGTAGAAATTGGTAGAAACGGTAAAGCTTGGTATGTTTTTCTTGTTGTACTTGGGGAATTGGTTTGGCGAGTGAAAATTCTGTATGATTGTAAGTGACTTTAATCATATAGTAGAAAGCTTTGACAGTCCGAAATTTGTCTTTATTCTTTTATTTTTCTTGTCTCATTAAATTCCTTGAACAACAGTCCTATGCATGTAATCAGGGAATTTGACTTAATTCCCAACAATTAATTGTTCTTCGTTTTTCCTTTCTTAGAATCTAAAGTTAAGGTACATTTAATGCTATTTCAATTCAGCACTTATATTTATTCCACTTTTAAATATGTTTTTGGCCCCTCTAATTTGATAAGCTAATTTGATTTATGGACACAATACTTGCAGCATTGTTTAGTACACTTGTTATTAAGCCGTACATTTGGTTGTTTTTGACTTTCGAGGCTTATGAGTGATGGGTGTCGAATCCAATGAATAATAATAAATTTGCTCAAAAAATATAAAAATTGTAGTAGCGGCGAGCAAGGTTGTATCCACAGAGACTGGTGAGATTTAATTTTCCAAAAGTAGAATAACTAAATTAAAGGGGGGTTATGATCTTGATGAATAGAATAAAATAAAATAAAATAAAATGTAAATTCAAAGAAGCGATTTAAAATGTGATATTTCTAAAAAATGCAAGTTGATGAGAAAATAATATACGCGATAAATATTCAGTCCAAGGTATAATTTCAGAATTGATTCCAACAATTGATCATTGATGCAAATGTAAAACCCGTTATTCTTTCCCTAAATTGGTTATGGTTATTGATACGATTGAACAACCTATCTTTCCTTACTTTTTCGATAACCAAGAGACGCTTGTTGATTACTTCATTTGTTAACAAACAACCCTAGAAACGTTCTTAGGATTTAATTTATCAACAACATTAAGCACTAGAAAGTCCATCAATTCTAACCAATGAAAAGATACGATCGGTCTATTTAAGTTAGACTATATATTTCTATAACATGGATTGAACACTTTAATTATATCTAATTTGTTATTTTACCACTTATGTCAGAATTTCTAAACAATTACAGATCTAGAATTTTAAGCGGCAATATATCATTCCAACAATTTCACAACGTGCACATCGAATAATCAATAAGAACAATAATAATAAACACAAGAAATATATAAATAGGCCAAGAACAAAGAACATAATAAAATCACTTCGATCTCACAATTATCAGGGAATCAAAACTTCAATAAAACCTTGCATTGGAAATAAATAATTTAGCTATCAATTAATTGAATAAAAATCACCAAAGTCTTCTTCAATTGCCGACGTGCGAGTGAATGCTGAGGGAGAGTTTCGTTCGTCCCTTTCCGTGTGGCAGGAATCTCTTCTGTGTTTTTTTGCCCTTTTTTCTTCCATTCGAAGTCCTCAAAAGTCAAATATATATATATATATATATTTTTCCTTCCCCTTTTTCTCCTACAGTTCACGTCTCCCTCCTCCAAGAATGAAAGTTTCTAAATTTCTCCAAAGTTTCATATCTGGTCCAATCAACCCAATTCAATCCCCAAAGTCAATCCCTTTTCTTTTTTTATTTTCCTTCTTTGACGTTTCATTTCAAATATTTTATTAGGCCCAAGCCTTTCAGCGATCCGTAATAAGTGTGCTCACGCCCAAGTGAGCCCATTAAAGACTAGTGCGGTCCATGGACTTTGCACTGGCTTGTTAATTTTTAGGTATGACCGCACTGAGATCTAAAACCAAAAGCCCAAGTATAGCCCAAAAATGCTTTCCTCCATGTTTTAAAAATTTTAAATAGTATTCTGAACCCAACAATCAATTGAGCCGCCCAAGATTAAGTTAAGACCTAGTTGAAGACTACGAGATGACATATCCATTCCTCTTTTATAAAGCAGAACCTTTGACTCCTTCTACTTCATAAGCAATGTGGGATCACTTTTTTGAAAATTCTGAGTGCTGGGTCCAAGATTATACACTGGTGTGAGTAATGGAAAATGGAATCATAGATAAAGAGGCACGAGCTTTACAAAATCAATTCCTCCTACCGATTGTCGAAGATTGGCAGCTTCAATCTTTGAATTGGCAAAAATTTCGAATTTTCATAGAAACGTTCAAGAAGCAATAAGACCCATTTCCATGTTTTTTCACTTTTAGGGAAGAACTTCTCTTTCTAACTTCTCACCAACACCCATTCTACGAGCTTTTTTTCTTGAAGGTTGGGCATTGAGCGAGTTTACTACAAGAGGAGGAATCATAGGAGAGGTTGGTCAAGCTTTCCTTGAAAGACACGGATCATCCACTAGCTGGGATGAGTTTTTCCTAAAATTTTTGACCGCACTGAACAAATTTTCTGGCTCCGCCCCTGCTCACGCCTTAAGTAAAGTTCATTCCAGACCGGTAAATTTCTTTAGCTCCAATTTCTCTTCCAAAATTTGTTGAGTTGTGTCTATTTTTATTCAACTCCTTCGTCTGTTACACAAAACACAAATTTTAATGATTATTCAAATATTAGACGTTGGAAACACTTAAAGTAATGAGGAAAATAATACAATTTGTATAGCATTTATGCACTTTATCAATGAGATGGATAATGTTGTCTTGCCTAGATATTTTCAGAATGTTATAATTCTATGATTGGGCAGTTTTCCTAGATCAACGTGATTGCAGCATAGACGTGAGAATTAATTCTTTATAGTGTTACCATCAAACCTAATACCCAATTAATTCTTGCGATTGACTTATAATAATTTATTTTAATTTGAAATGGATAGTTTTTTATTATCTAAGAAATTTTGAGGAACTTTATGATGTGAATAACAATGATTCTTATTGATAGTACATTAGATCAACATTTTAATAAGTTTACTTTGGTTAATTATATATGTAGATATGAGATGTGCTATACCCTTGTCCGCTTTACTTGTTGGGTGACTTGGTGTATGAAAATGTACCTTTTGTCATTCTGATTTATTTATTATTACAAGTGTATGCAACCTGAGACCTGTTGTAACACATTGACTTTGCGCAGCAAACCTTTTGTTTACCCAATTAAATTTGCACCAAGCTGTTTTGTTAATGTACCTTTTTGTTTTACAATCAAGGGAAATTTCATTACTAAAAACCATCTCGAACTAAAGAATGAGCCAAAAATGTTGGGTTTGAATGACCTTGCAAGAAGTCACAACAATAATCTATTAATTACAATATAAAACTTGGCCAAAGTAAAGAAGAAATAACAAAGCAATAAAAGAAGTGTCTTGTTCTCCAATTGCCGGCCGGAGATGGTGGAATTGTGTTGGACGATCAGGGCTCAGATCCAAGTGTCAAAGGTCTCTCCCACCAAGTCCCCGATATCGACCAAGAACAGCCCAAACTAACTTCCCTACAACTCCCCCAATGGCAACGCTAAAACACCCACACAAAGCACACTCTTTTTCACTACGAAAATAGGCAAAGAAGCAATAGGGCAGAAGCACGTTTTTCACGAAGAAATTCAAGGCAGATCTCGGTTTTTTTGCTCTCGGTTGGCAGCCACAAATGGAGTCTTGGTGGTAGTCTCAAATGAAAACGAAATCAACCTTTAAATGCAAAGGCAGCCAAGTGTAAAGGTAAAGAATCAATCTTCAAAAACTTTCAATGCAAGAGACAAAATTCCAAAGCCCCATTAAGTAAAAATAATTCATATGTCAAGTTACCATGTCATAGGGATGCATAACGAGCCGGCCGATTCGGGCGGCCAGCGGCCCGGCCCATAAAAAGCCCGAGCTGGCTCGGCTCGTGGCTCGTTTATCACGAGCCCTGGCCCGAGTCGAGCCCCAGAGTTTGGGAAAGGCTCAGGCCAGCTCGGCCGGTATGGCTCACAGGGCCAAAACGGGCCTACCCGTTTACACCGGCCAAGGCCCGCTTACAGGGGCTTTCAAGGCCATCTTACACGGGCTTTCAAGGCCCGGCCGTGTCGAAATTTAAAAAAACCAGAAAAATTTTTTATAATTTAATTATTTGGCTTACAATTTCATATAAAAGGTAATTATATTGTCACTATCATTTTTTGTTTATCACAGCACATTTTATCTTTTCACCACTACTATGTTTGTGTTATCTATAAAAAAAAAAACAGTCGGCTCGGCTCGGCTCGGCTCGGAAAAGGCTGGAGCTCGGCTCGGGCCTAAATTTAGGCGAGTCGAGCCTCGTTGACATGGCTACCATGTCAAGAGAAAGTGGGATGTTTGGGTGGGCTTTTGAACAACAATGTTAAACACGTTACATCGAACAAGCCACTTAGACAACACTTTGTCCGACACGACTTGCGGTGACACATTGACACTATTTCTATTTTCCAATCCATTCACCGGCTTTCGCCAATGGATATAATCATAATCCGATATTAGGAAGCACAAACTAACAAAAACAATAGTTATGAACACATGCCAATCCCTAATTGGGGGAGCGACTTCTCTAGATAAGGAATATTATTGAAGTAAAGAGAGCCATCTCTATATATACTTGTAGTTTAGAAGAAATTAATGAAGAATGCCTCTTTGATATATGCTTTCATTTACTTTATAAAGAATAAAGAAAAGTACTTGTGCCATGTAAAATGAATTATTATACTTTACATTATTGCTCACTTCTTGTATTTTACAAGCGTTCATTTTTCAGTGTGTATAAATAGATTGATGACTGAGTGGAACAACACACATCAACCATATATATCTTTATCTAAACTGTCTCAGTGTGTTACTAAGTTTTCTCGAGTTCTTCATAATTCCCTGATGGCGTCCTCTGAAACCAACGTCAAATGATCTGACTTTCCCAATGATTTTATCTTTGGTGCTGCAACATCGACATATCAAGTGAGTAATTAGTATGTTTTGGTATGTTATATTTGCTCTGTCCATTTTCCAAACACATTAGTTAGTTTACATATATTGCTATTTGATTAGTTAACGCATTTTTTTGGGTTAATATATTCTAAATAATGCAGATCGAAGGTGCTTGGAATATAGGTGGCAAGGGCGTGAGTAATTGGGATCATTTTACATTGTATACACCAGGTCTCTTCTTTCCATTGCTAGCCTCTTAGGGCATAAATTAGTAAAATATAAAGACATTAATCCACATATAAAAGTTTGAGTTTACTGCTTACGAAAAGGTTATAAATTACAATATTCTCGAACAATAATCTACTATTTTGTACAACATAGCAACAGTATTATCTTACATCCTTCTAACAAAATACTAACTTACATAAAAGGGTTTAAGTTAATTCTTTCAACAAGGTCAAAGTAGAATTAATTAGTGAATTATACCCTCCTGTCATGAAAATCTCACCGATGATGTCTATGTATTTATGTAGAGCGACTGTGGATGGTAGCAACGGGTGTGTTGATGTTTAAGGTATATGTTATTTCATTACAATGTGATCTTCTATCTATGTATATATATAAATCAATTAATTAATTAATTCTAGTGCTGTTTTGGCTTAGAATGTTTAATGTCGTTACAATGTACTTCTGTTGTACTTGATTTCTGTATGGGTTTATATGTTGTATTTTAGAAACTTTTTTTTTTTTTCCCTAATTTGCCCAAGGAGTCTATAATTTTTTTTAATGTTGCAGGAAGATGTGGATTTGCTGAAAACACTGGGAGTTGCTTCTTACAGATTTTCAATTGCATGGAGTAGAATATTGCCAAGTCAATATGTGACTTTGAAATGTGACTTTGAAGCACGGTTTGTACACCGTTTAATTTTATGAATCAGTTGATGATTGATTTCACATTTTTATATTGACCAGAAGGTAAATTGTCCGGTGGCTTATGCAAAGACGGAATAAAATTCTATAATGATCTCATCGACAAACTCGTGGCAGCAGGCTAGAATTGGAAGTTAAAAATGATATGACTTGGAAATGAGTTTTTCTTCTTACTATCATATCCTCTAATTCTCTTTTTTACTTCAATTTAGGCATTGAACCTTGTGTGACCCCCTTCCATTGGGATGGTCCCAAGCATTTGGAGGACGAGTATGGTGGCTTCTTAAATAAACAAATTGTGTAAGTAACTCGGTTCTGCCTCAAAAAGGGAACTCAATAGAATTAAGCTGATGCGCTGAAAAAGAAATAAGAAGTTAAGAGGCCAAAACGGTTCATCTACAATATTCACTTATTAAAGATGAAAATGTGTATGCACATGCATTAATATTAACTTGTTTTTGCCATTACAAGATCGATTTTTGTGAGTATGCCAAGGTTTGCTTCTGGAAATTTGGTGATCGAGTGAAAAAATGGATAACACTGAATGAGCCATGGTCCTTTATGTTGGGATATGTGCCCAATAAAGTGTTAGGACAGTAACCGAAGTATGAATAAGTAATCATTTATTTATTGAATAAATGTGATGTGTATGTTCTCTAAGTGGATTTACGATATTTGAGCGGTAACGAAGGGCCATCGGTTGCTTTGAGATAATATCGAGATGGGTACTTCTAGATAAGTACGGAAGATACATATGATATTTCAACTAAAAAGACGTTAGTCCTGAGTTGAGAATAAAGGTTGACACTTTATTCTATCGAGGCTCATTTGTTGTTACTTTAACTCTATTGAGTAGGCGATTTGTCTTGATCGTCGCGACTGGTTGAGGTCGTAAGTAATAACAATGATATACTTTGGGATAAGTATATTGGACTGGACCATTGTGTGAATTTAATTCCAAAGCATGACCGTGTGCGTGAATTAAAGTTCTACATGGCTGTCATACGGTTAGTCTGAATCTATCTCGGGTAGGTTCTGTTATGGAGCAATCTTAAGGAACTTTGGTCAATATGCTCTGCATGATTAGGAACTAGATGACAGTGAAATAATGGAATGTATATTGCGAGAGGAATATTTTTGCTCTTGAATAAAGAGTTAAAGAGTTAAATGATCTGCTTACACGACGCTCTTCCGATCTTGCAAGTATGATTTCAGGAATCTAACGTTAGTATTTAGCGGAACATGCTAAATAGAAATCATAACAGTGATGATTGAGAGTTAAGCAAAGTGTATAATTAATTAGGTGATACGGTCAGGTGCATGCCTAATTAATAATCGGATCATAAGACGTGGACCAACTGTTAGATTGATAAGTCAAGAGGATAATTAATTTCAGAATTAATTATTTTAGTTCCTGTGATTATTTATATAATTAGGAGTTGCAATAATTCATTTTTGGTGGAGTGTACGAATTATTAATAATTAAATCGGACAGTTTTGATCAGCTTAACTAGATTTAATTATTGGGAGCCTAATTATGTAAATCTGATTGGGTCCCACTGGAAGCTTCTGGAAGTCATTAGAGTTACTTGGAAAGGACTCTAGGGTTTGCACAAACCCACTAGGAATAGAACTCTCATGTCTTGCAAGACACGAAAGAGCTTTGGATTTTTCCCTATAAATAGGGGAAGGGGCCGTCTTATTTCTCAATCCCGGGAAGAGCCGTGCTCCCTACAATATTCTTGTAGAGAATTAATTCTCCACGGTTCGGCTCTTGTGTCGGGTTCTTTGGAGAATTCCTAGCGGCGCCCACTCGTCAGTGCAATCCAGGACTTGGAAGGATTCCAGAGAAGATCCAAGGGTTGGGAGCTAGCAGTTCTTACCAATTGTTCGTGGGATTAATTGCTTGTCAAAGGTATATTCCACTGCACTCTCTTTAGGCAATTAATCATAAATTCTTATATTGAATTAAACATTCAGATCGATCCTATTTTAAAAGAAAATAATTTTTGAAATTATTGCTATTCTTTTTCTTGTTTCCAACACTTTACTTATAATGGATATATGACAGGCACATTTCCTCCTTGCCACGGTTATATTTACAATCCACCAAAGGAACTACTGAATCGCATCCCCAAGGTTTTTCATAGAAATGCAGGGACTTCACCTCGTCAATTTGCCACTGACCCAAAAGGAAATCCAGGCACAGAACCTTATATTGTGGCACACAATTTGATTCTAGCTCATGCATATGCCATCGATATATAGAGGAAAAATTATCAGGTTTTGATTTTAAATTATATCATGTTTAAATTTTTGCACACTTGTGGTTTCGTAATTGTCAATTGATTATAGAAATGATATCTTGTAAACACAGAATCATCAAGGAGGCATAATTGGGATGACAAATATGTCAATCTGGTGTTATCCATTCAGGGAAGGAAATCTGGAAGACAAAGAGGCTGCTTTGAAGGCAATCAGATTTCATTTTGGGGTGGTAATTAGTTCATACAGATTTACTGTATACACACAGTGTGTGTGTGTGTGTGTGTTAACAAAGTGTTTGTTCAAGAAGCCGGTAAAGATAAGGAATGAATGATCAATTACTCATAATAAAACAACATATAAGGGTTTGAACTCTACAGTCCATTTAGTGATGTTAAGGTTGTCTTTTTAATTCAAAAATTCTAATGCGTTCTTCTTAATTTTCCAGGATTGTAGAATCCGCTACTAAAAAAATTGTAGGCCCCGACTTCCCGAATTTGACAAGAATACTGAGGTTCCACTGGTGACTTTTTAGGCATAAATAATTACACGACATATTATGCTAAAGACCAACCCCTCCACCCAGATTTACCGCCACATTATGAAAACGATTGTAAACTTTTCAAATACATACAATTGTAAACTTTTATCCTAAATTAAAATAGATAGCAGTTGTAGCACTGTCTAAACTTCTCATTCTTTTGCAGCCGAACGTGACGGGAAACCAATTGGTCCACGGGTATAAACCATTATCCCTTAAAAAAAAAAATTGAATGGATTACTGATGTTGTTAATATTCTGTCGATTCAGGGATATAACTTTTCACATGTATTCAAATATTTATTGCAATTCATTCATTATAATCATAATAATTAGGCACACTGAACTGGGTATAGCTAGATAGTCATAAAATAGTTTACACAATTTCTAATGCTAATGTACAATGTTTTATTTTGGTTCAGGCAGGTTCAAAATGGCTATTCATAGTTCCTAAGGGAATTTACTATCTCATGCTTCATGCAAAGGATAAATATGATAATCCTGACATTTACATTACAGAGTGGTACGCAATTGTTCACTGATACAGTACAAAAATGTGTAACAAGTGCTAATTCTGCGGACAGTTTGTTAAAATAACGCATTGACATTTTCAGGTGTGGATGAAGAGAACAATAAGGAAATTTCAATTGCAGAGGCTCTTAAAGATGAAATGAGGATTAACTACCACAGGGACTATCTCAAATGGCTTAAAAAGGCAATGGAGTGAGTCACGGTCTTTAGTTTTTCTTACTTGATAGTTTGATTAAAATAATAAATAAATTTTAAAATCGGCAATTCGTTAACAATTTTCCTTTCTTTTTTAGTCAAGAAGCACAAGTGAAGATCGGAAGAGCACACTTATGGTCATTGCTAGATAATTTTGAATGGGCCGAGAGATGCACATCTGATTTGGCACGTAGACTTCGAGAACAGACATTTGTCTAGACTCCCTAAATACTCAGCTACATGGTGGATGAATTTCCTCAAGAAGCCTCAGATTCAGCTTCAAGATGAAAACACTGAAGGAAAAACTGGCCCTGCTCCTAAAAGGTGAAGAACTGACGACAACGCTAGATTAATAATAATTTGATCGAATATGTTAGATCTTGAGTAATAAAAAGTTGTTGAAATGTGCACCAAATAAATGGAACTGGTCCAAGTTCCAGATTGTAATAAAACTTGTGTGTGTATAAATATATATATCTATCTATATGTCAATAAAGGATATGCGACTGACCTATCGTAGTTCTATTTCAATAATATGTTCTTCGGTTACTGAAAGTTGATGGTGTTCTAATTTTTTGAAAAGTGTGATCGAATCTCCAATTGTGAATTTTGTTAGCGTCATTCCTTTAATTTATAATAGTAGCCTCATTTAACTTTAGGTTTCGCCGAATTTCTGCACTACCTCTGGTCCTCTGCCACTTACTAGAGTTGTACCATCAATCTAAGTGAGTTGGTTCTCTGAAATAAGACGGACGAATCTTCGATCAAGAGCTAGCGTGGGAAAGCCCACTTGAATGCCATTAGAACACGTGGGTCTTGACGGTTGCATTGAGTTATTGAATCGCTACTTTCTCGAGAGAAAAAAAATTTAAAACAGTTTAATATGTACTATTATTTATGCAATAAAATCTATGTTTTGGTGAAACCATCTGGACTCGGATATATTACTAGCCAGAACATATTTTGGGAAATTCCGCTTTTGGATTTAGCTTTATTACATGAATATGAGGGATTAGGGGTGGGTTATGGGGATGAATTATTTGTATTAAAAAAAAATATAAAGAATATAACCAACCATAATTGATATTTATTCATGTGTTATATATAAAGAATATAACTAATGGTAAATCTTTTGTAGGGAATTCATTTGTTGCAATATCATTAAAGTATTTTGAAACATTATTTAAAAATTGAAATCAATTAGAATAAATGGCAATTAATAATTTTTAGTTTTTTGTAAAATAACATAAAAGTAATGTTATAATAAAGTAAACTAAAGTGGAACATCATAAACGCTCAATAAATAGGTTAAGTTTAGAAGCATGTCCCAACAACTTAATTTATCCGGGTCACAGTCTTCCTTTAGAAAAACAAAATTTTCAAATTAAATACTAATACTATATATGGCATCTGAGAAGGGAGCTTTTGCACTGGTAATGGTACTTGTATGCATGGCAATCTCTGTTAGGGCCGTGCAGCCAATTAGATTATTGCTTGCTGATGCCGTGCCGCAACCAAATCCGCATCTGTGTCGGGAGGCTCTAAAGGGAGACAAAGGCTGTGTATTTAATATTTGGAAAGCAGTGTTTGGGAATGCGTTTGATGCTAGATGTTGTGAATTCATCAATGAGACAGCTAAAAATTGCTTCTCGAAGTTGTTTTCTTCACTGCTACCTGCAGGTGCCCTGAAGAATTGCACGAACGCTCCTCCACAGGTCAATAGTTGAAGTACACACATTTGAATGGCTGATTTGATGTGCATCATTTGTTGAATGGCCACAAGAATCTTTTTACTTTGAGTGAAAGCTACATATTATACCTTATTCATGGAATTGAATTGAAACAATGCATAGGATTTCCAAAATAGTAGTACTCCCTTTAAGCCAGAGTAAATTAAGATACATGTTCCCGTTTTGCGGCATCCTTTATATATATATATATATATATTTCTCCCTATAAATCTGCATTATTATTGTTAATCGAATAATGGACCGTCTACTACTAAAAAATTGCCTTTCAGCGACGGAAAATTCAGTCTCTAAAGCCTCAAAATCCATCGCTAAAGGTCAGCACCAACGGAAAACTGGCCATCGGAAACGCCGTCGGTGAAGGTCACGTCGCTAATGCTTTCCAACGGAATTTTTGTGTCCGTCGCTAAAGGTCACGTCGCTAATTGCAACAATGAGGTATATTCTAGTAGTTTTGTCAATTTAAAAATAATGAACTTTTCCCTTAAACACATCTAGCATTTAATATAACTTTTATTATATTTTTAAACTTATGTTATACTCTAAATTTTATTTTTTTGTGTCAATTAATGTAATATTTTTTACACTAGTTTTCTATACTATAATACTCATTGTTTTAATTATAACTAGAAAAAATTAAAAAGGCTGTCTACTATTTTTTTATTCTATTAATAAAAAATTTATTTTAAATATTATATTTTTTTATAAATGAATTGTCAAACATTACTTGTCTATATGAAATGTTTACGACTGTTCCATGTCAATGATGTCCTTTGTGAGATTATTTGTGTCCGTTGTTTGGTTTTTCTTTTCTTTTTTAAACTTCGTAGTACTTGTATATTTTTTTCTTAACTTTAGTTGCAATTTTAATTATAGAGTCACAATATAAATCATTTTCTACTTTAGTATTTAAAAGTTATTGACGATTAATACCATTTTTAATTACTCATAACATTTTTAATTTTAGAATAAATTTTATTTTCAATTATATCGGTTAACATATCTAGTATATTTTTGACAAAAAAATTATGCATATTAAAACATTTATTTGATAAAAGGGGCATATGCGATAGTGGAGGGATAATTAAACAAATATCTTCAAGTTTTTAAAAAATTTAATTAAAAATATTTACAAAGTATAATTAAAAGCATAAATTTGGTCACAAAATCCGTCAGGAATTTCCAACGGCATCCTCAGACCGTCGAAAATTTTCGACGGCACAAAGGAACAGTTTCCGATGGCATACTTTTGTCGTCGGAATTTCCGACGGCAGTAGGTTGCCATCGGAAATTTCCAACGGCTAAGGTTTTCGACGGAAAAATTTTTTAGAAATTTCCAATGGAACAGTAATTTCCATCTAAAATTTTCGATAGATAGTTTTTTTGGTCGGAAATTTCTAACGGAAAATTTTTCAGTCTGAACTTTCCAAAGGATTTCTGCTCGTCTCAAAATATCCATTGCTGATGGGGTACTTTTTAGTTGCGTCTTTAACTCTACTTTATAATAGAACTGAAGTGATTAGTGAAAAAGAGTGATATATGCGTGATGAAAGTATTTTGACCAATTTCTATTTAAAGTATTGGATTACTATATTAATTAATGGGCTAGCTAAAACAAGTATTTAAATTTCATAATTTAATGAAAAGCGATTCACAATATCCACTTGAGTTGTAAATATACCTCCAGGGCGCAATGAAGCCGCAATTAATATTATGGTTGTGCATTCACAAATAACCCGAACACCAAATTCAAAATGACAGGGTATAGGAAGCATTTTATATAAATTGTTTGCAAGAAAAGTGTTTAAAATGTACGAGAAAACATGAAACAATTACAAGTTCATAGCTTGAACTTTTACATTTTTTTCAATCTCTTTTTCCTTGTTTTGATCAAAGAACTAATATGATGTATTTATAAATTTGTAAACAGCTCTTCTTAAGAGTCAGAACTCTTTGCAAGAGTCACATTATTTGATTACAAACATCAAAATTCGCAAGTCACTTTAGTATTTGCAGTGAATCCTCGTGTTAAGTAGTCAAGCATTATGATAGGTACTCCCAACATTCTCTAGCAAATACAGCTCTTTGTTTTGATCATTTCTTCGCATGTACGCAAACTAGCATTCAAGTAATGCCCTTTGATAATATTGCAATATCCTTTCACTAAAAAAATAAATTATATGACATTCTTTTGCAACTTATTCCAACGAGCCAATTGGTATAAAGAGACTAAGCATGGCTCTGATTGCAATCTTGAATGGTATAAAGCCTTGAGCTGGTTCTTATACTATATATGACTTAAATTGCATCGATTGAAGTAAATTTTCTCTCTTTATTAACCTGAACTTCCAAAAAGATGAAAGACATTCATATACAAAAAACTACAGTTATCAAATGATAAATATATTCATCAAAATAACAGAAATAGTTCTTTTTTCCCCTACCATTTTTTAAAGAAATCAAATAGAGTTTGTTCAATAGGGGCTGGTGGTGCTGGCCGGGCAGAAATGCAGTTCTTCAAAGAATCAGGCAATGCCTCCTGAGACACAGGAAACCCTACTGGCTCCAAGCATTGTTTAGATATCTGATCTATGGCTTTGCAACATTCAGTGTCAAGTGGAAATCCGAATACTGCTTTCATGACGTTCACAGCACAATTTTCAGCTCCCTTTAGAGCTTCCAAACATGGAGGAAATCCCTCGACTGCCAGAGATGATTCCGATATTGCATTCGCCGTGGCATATGTCGCCAATGATGTCAATAACAGTAAAGCAAACGCTCTCTTCAATGTTGCCATTATTAAATAAATTTTTGTTGGAAGAGCTTCTAAACTTTGTCTATATATAGTTGAGACCGTATTAATTAAATGTGTTATTATTTAAGATGAAGTACGTTAATGTTTAAAAATCCAATTTAACTTATTTAATTTCGTAAATTAATGTACTGTTATGCATTGATCGAATGATTTATTTCATGCAGTTTTAAATGGTTATTTAATTTGCTAGAATATTGTAGTACCAACTATGTTGTAGACTAAAAGTGAGTAATTAATGGCTGTTGTAATGTTCTTCATTTAGTTTTATTTATTTATTTTTCTTCAGTTCTAAAATTCATTGTGAATTGCCGTTTTAAATTATTATTATTATTATGAATAAAAAGTTAAAAAAATAAATAAAATAAAATTGAATTACATTGTGAGCATGGTTTAAAAAACTTCAATCGTATATCCATTTTAACTTTTTCTTTTTTTAATCACAAATGGCGTATATTATTCATAAACGGCAAAAAAGATATACAACTTAGGAGGGGGCTAAGCCTGACCTCCAGTCACTGAAATCAAAAGAAAGCTAACAACCTTCATCTAGCTAGAGACAACAAAAGAAAGCAAACCATAAACACACTAGGAGAGTAAATATATAAGAACACTGTTAAGGAGAATACTTATTAATTTTCTTTTTCCGCCTCTTTGACTTTTGATTTACAACAATAGACTCAGTACATGCCGTGTCATCTGTAAGCATCTTATATTAAAAAATGAGTACAAACCCGAATGCAACAGCAACTAATTCATCCATCAATGAAATGGTAAATATTTTGTATTCATTAGATATAATAAAAGCATGAAAATATTTTAAAACGTTGTTTAAAAATGGAAATCAGGTAGAATAAAAGGCCAGTAATAACTTTTCTTTTTCTAAAATATGACATAAATAACAAAGCTATAAAATTAAAATGGAACAGCATTAACAGTCTATAAATTCCAATATTCTCTCAAGTTCTTCATAATTCCCTAATGGCTTGCCCCCAAATCGAGATCAAACGATCTGACTTTCCCAAGGAGTTTATCTTTCGTGCTGCAACATCATCATATCAGGTGTGTAATTAGTATGTTTTGGTATGTTATATCACGCAATATTAGATGGAAAAGTAGCAAGACCTGAACTTATTTTCTAGCTATTATACGTATTGTATATACCTTGCTCAGTCCATTTTCCAAACACGTTAGTTAGTCTACATATATTGTTATTTGGTTAGTTAACACATTTTTTTGGGTTAATATATTCTAAATAATGCAGATCGAAGGTGCATGGAATATAGATGGCAAGGGCAGGAGTAATTGGGATTGTTTTTCGCTGTATACACCAGGTCTCTTCTCTTCATTACTAGCCTCTCAATGCATAAATTGGTAAAATATAAAGACATTATTTCACATATAAAAGTTTGCGTTACTGCTTTTCGGTTATAAATTCCAATATTCTCGAACAGGCTACTATTTTGTGCAACATAGTAACAGTATTATCTTGCATCCTTCTAAACCAAAATACTAACTTACATAAAAGGGTTTTTAGTTAATTCTTTCAACAAAGTCAAAGTAGAATTAGTTAGTGAATTACACCCTCGTGTCATGAAAGTCTGACCGATGACGTCTATGTATTTTGTTTATATGGCAGGGGGGACTGTGGATGGTGGCAACGGGTGTGTTGCTGTTGATCATTATAATATGTTTAAGGAATATGTTTATATGTCTTGATATTTATTTCGTTACAATGTGATCGTATGCCTATATATATGTTGGTACTGTCCCAAAGTTAAGAAATTCTACAATCATTAATACTAAATAAATAAATTCTAGTGTTGTTTTAGTCTTTGTACTTCTGTTGTACTTGATTTCTATATGTGTTTATATGTTGTACTTTAGAACCATTTTTTTTCTTTTCTAATTTAATTTGTCCAAGGAATATACTAAATTTTTGTAATGTTGCAGGAAGATGTGGAATTGATGAAAACAGTGGGAGTGGATTCTTACAGATTTTCAATTGCATGGAGTAGAATATTGCCAGGTATATATGACTTTGAAGCTCCGTTTGTCCACCATTTAATTTTGTAAATCAGTTGATGGCTGATTTCATATTTTTGTATTAACCAGGAGGTAATTAAATTCTCCGGTGGCATATGAAAAGACGGAATAAAATTCTATAATGATCTCATCGACACACTCCTGGCAGCAGGTTAGAATTGGAAGTTAAATATGGTGTGTTTGTGTGTATATATATATATATTTTTTTTTCTTTGACTTGGAAATGAATTGGGGGAACTTTAAGGAGGAGCATTAGTATAGACTCGAACTTAGGACCTTGTCCTAGTAAGGGTGATCTTGGCCTGAAGTTCAAAATGATATGACTTTTGTAAATGAGTTTTTCTTCTTACTATTATATCCACTAGTAAGGGTGCAACTCTCTTCCACTGGGATGTTCCCCAGCGTTTGGAGGATAAGTATGGTGGCTTCTTCAATAAACAAATTGTGTAAGTAACTCGGTTCTGTCTCAAAAAGGGAACTCAATAGAATTAAGCTGATGTACTGAAAAAGAAATAAGAAGTTTATCCGTGGATTTTTTTTGTGATAAAATTAGGAGGAAAAGGGATCACTTACAATATTAACTTATTTAAGGTAAAAATGTGTATCATCTGTATTTGCACATGCATTAATATCAACTTGTTTTTGCCGCCATTACATGAATGATTTTTGTGCGTTTGCCGAGGTTTGCTTCTGGAAATTTGGTGGTCGAGTGAAAAAATGGATCATGCTGAATGAGCCATGGTCCTTAACTTATAATGAATATGTGACAGGCACATTTCCTCCTTGCCACGGTTATATTTTTGATCCACCAAAGGAGATCGGAAGTCACATCCCGATGGTTTTTCATAGAAGTGCAGGGACTCCACCTCATCAATTTGTCACTGACCCATATGGTGGTACAACACCTGAAATTGCTCGCGGACTTCACTCAAAAGGAAATCCAGGCACAGAACCTTATATTGTTGCAGAAAATTTGATTCCTGCTCATGCATATGCCGTCGATATATACAGGAAAAATTGTAAGGTTTTAATTTTAAATTATCAGGTTTAAATTTTTGCAAACTTTTGTGGTTTTGTAATTGTCAATTGATTATAGAAATGGTATCTTGTAAATACAGCAACACCAAGGAGGCAAAATTGGGATGACAAATATGCCAATCTGGTGTTATGCAGTCAGGCAGGGAAACCCAGAAGACGAAGAGGCTGCTTTGAGGGCAATTGATTTCATTTTGGGATGTTAATTAGTTGATACATATTTACTGTACACGTACACGTGTCTCTGTGTGTGTGTTCAAGAAGTCGGTAAAGATGAGGAATGAATGTTCCCTTTAGTGCTAAGGTTGTCTTTTTTAATTCAAAAATTCTAATGCGTTCTTCTTAATTTTCCAGGTTTGTAGAACCTGTTACTAAAGGTGATTATCCAGCATCCATGAGAAAAATTGTAAGACACCGTCTTCCCAGATTTGACGATAGAGAGGTTCCACTACTGAAAAGATCGTGTGACTTTTTAGGCATAAATTATTACACGACATATTATGCTAAAAATCAACCTTCTGAGCCACATTTACCTCCACATTATGACATCGATAGGCAGGTTGAATATCCCAGTAAGTAGCAACACCTTTTTACAAATACGCGCAATTGTAAACTTTTATCCTAAATTTAAATAGATAGCAGTCGTAACGTTGTCTAAACTTCTCATTCTTTTGTAGCCGAACGTGATGGGATACCGATTGGTCCACAGGTATAAGCCGTCATCTCTTAAAAAAAAAAAAAAAGAATAAATTATTGATCTTGTTATAGTTCTATCAATTCAGGGATATAACTTTTCACATGTATTTATATATTTATTGCAATTCATTCATTATTATGTTCAAGAACTCATAATAGTTAGGCACAACTAAACTGGGTATAGATACTCATAATATAGTTTATACAATTTATAACGCTATTAATGGACAATCTTTTATTTTGGTTCAGGCAGGTTCAAAACGGCTATTCACAGTTCCTAAGGGAATTTAACATCTCATGGGCCATGTAAAGGATAAATATGATAATCCTATCATTTACATTACAGAAAATGGTATGCAATTAAATTCCTTAGTTTATTAATACAGTAACTAAGAAAAAAGTTTAAAAAAAATAGTAATAGTTTTTAAGACAGTTGTTAAAACGATGCATTGACATTTTCAGGTGTGGATGAAGGAATAAGAAAATAACAATTTCACAAGCTCATAAAAATGAAATAACGATTAAATACCATAAGGATCATCTCTATCGGCTTAAAACTGCAATGGAGTAAATCATTGAACTTCTGTTTTGCTTACTTGATCGTTCTGTTAAAGAAAATAGATCGGATTTTAAAGTTTCGGCAATTAGTTGACAATTTTCCTTTCCTTTTTAGTGAAGGTGCACATGGTGGATGAATTTCCTGAATGTTACGTAATAGAGTTGTTATTTATTCTATAGCACTTCTGTAAATAGTAGTAGCGTTTTCCTCCTTTGTGTGTATATATATATATACACACACACACTTCATGTAGTCTCTGTTTTTGGTTAAGTCAATATAATATCAGATTTCTATTCTCTGTGTTCTTCTCTTCCTTCGATCTCTCTCTGAAAACCCTGACTTTCCATTTTGGAATCAGAGCCATGAATCCTACAGGTTCTGATTTTGTTTCAAATCACTACACTCCCGCTGGTAACCATGTCGCTGCTGGTAATCCGCAGACTGCCGTTGATGTTGCCGCTGGGAGTGCTGAAACTTTTGCAGTTCGAACATCTGGTTCAATGCCGACATTGCTTCCGATCTCATTGAAATTGGAGCGGTGGAACTACACTTTTTGGAAATTTGGAAATCACAAGTGCTGCTTATGCTGCGAGCGGTTGATCTGGAAGGATTTGTTACAGGCAGCTTTGCATGTCCTTCGAAGCTAATTGAGGTTAGATCTGGTGATTCTGGTATGGTAACTAAGCAAATTAATCTTGCTTATTTGATTTGGTCTCGTACAGATCAATTTGTTGTGAGTTGGCTTATAATTCTATTTCTGAAAGCATGTTTGGGCATGTTGTTGGTTGTTGTTCTTCTTATGATGTTTGGAAAATACTTGAACATCTCTTTGTCTCACATTCTAAGTCTCAAGTATTATATCTTCGATCTTGCTTACAATCAACTAGAAAGGAGAATCGCTCTATTGGAGATTATTTTCTCCTTATGAAAGGATTTGCTGATAGACTTGCTATAGCTGGTAGTTCAGTTAAGGATGAGGATTTGTTGATGTATGTACTTGGAGGTCTTGGTTCAGAATTTGATGCAGTTGTTGTTAATTTGACTTCTCGTACTGAGGCAATGTCTCTACAAGAGGCACAGTATCTCCTTTAGGCTCATGAAATGCGCACGGAGCAGATGTGTGCCACTTCCACTGTTGATTTTGGAGCATCTGCTAATTTTGCTCCAAGGGGACGTGGTTATTCTTCCTCAACCTTTGCCAATTATGGAATGCACAATCAGAATTCTAGTGGAGCACGAGGTCGAGGTGGCAGATCAAATGAGATTTGTCAGATTAATTTGTGAGAAGTCAGGACACTCTGCTCTGCGTTGTTTCAAATGTTTTGATATCTCCTTCAAGCCTGAAATGAATTTTCCTTCTTCAAGGAAAGGGAGTAATGGTTTTGGTAATTCTATTCTTGGAAGGGGATCAGGTTTGGTGCCCCCACAAGCTTATGTTGCATCTCCTACTACTGTAAAGGATGATGCATGGTATGTGGACAGCGGTGCTACTGATCATGTGACTGCTGATCTTGAGAATTTGCAAATGCATAATGACAAGGGAAAGGGTAAGCTCACTATTGGAGACGGTAATGTTCTTTCTATTGCTAACGTAGGTTCTTCTGTGCTAAAGTCACAGTCACACACTCTATTATTTCTCAAAAAGATTCTTCATGTGCCCTTCATTTAGAAAAACTTACTTCGCTTGTCTAAATTTCTCATTGATAATAACATGTTTGCTATCTTTGATCATGATGCTTGTGTGTTTAAGGATAAATGTTCGAAGCTGGTTCAACTTCGGGGCAGACTTAATCAAGGACTCTATCAGCTTGATATGTCCAAGTCTTTGTCCAAAAGCCCTGTTCCAGCTCATTCTCATTCTGCTTGTTATATTTCTGCTTCTACTGATTATTCTGTTACTGATACTGTTGCTTATGAACTTCAGAAACATTTAAATTCTATATCTGCCTTTGTCTCTACTTACTTGACTAGTGTTGATGTTAATGTTTGGCATCACAGGTTAGGCCATCCTAATAAGAACACTTCGCAGTGTGTCTTGAACTTTTTAAATTGTTCTGTTGATTTTGCTAAGTGTGTTGAATTCTGTCAAGCCTGTCAGTGTGGTAAACTCTCTCAATCTGTGTTTCCTGCTTCTTTAAACTGTCTTAAAAATCCTCTAGACATCATACATACTGATGTTTGGGGGCCCTCACCTGTCACTTCCACAGAGGGGTACAAATATTATGTTCATTTCAAAGATGAGTATTCTAGATTTACTTCTATTTTTCCTCTGAAGCTTAAATCAGATCTTATAACAATTTTCCTCATTTCCTTACCTTTGTTGAGAGGCAATTTTCAACAAATGTTAAATGTGTTCAATTAGACTAGGGGGTGAGAACAGGAAGTTAGAGCCTTTTTTAGCCAAGTTAGGAATTCTTTTTAGGCATCCTTGTCCTCATACTCATCCTCAAAATGGTAGAGCTGAACGCAAGCATAGGCATATTGTAGAAACTGGTTTAACTCTTCTTGGCCAAAGTAGTATGCCTTTGAGATTTTGGTGGGATGCATTTTCTACTAGCATATATCTTTTCAATAGACTACCTTCTTCTACTCTATCCCATAAAATCCTTTTGAGCTTCTATTTCACAAGAAACCATTATATTCTCATTTAAAAAATTTTGGATGTGCTTGCTATCCTTTTTTAAGACCTTACAATAAACACAAAACTGGTTTTCATACATATCTGTGTGTCTTTCTTGGACACAGCAATAAACACAACGGATATAAATGCCTACACTCAAGTGGTAGAGTTTATATATCTCCAAGTGTGACATTTAATGAGCGACACTTTCCTTTTGGTACTGATTTTGCTGCCCCTTCACGGGTTGCTGCAGATAATATTCTTTCTTCTCAATTATTTGTTCCTGGATGGCCTTATGTGGACAAGGACAGGTCTTGTTGTGGTGTCTCTGATATGGTCAGCCCTGCTAGTGATAACCAGCCAACAACTCAGTCCACTCCAGCATCCACCTCTCCCGAATCCTCTTTACCTTCTCGGGTAGCTGTTTCTTCATCCTCTACTATTTCTCCTATACCTATTCCTTCTAATAATTCTCCTGTACCTCTTAATCCTACTACACAAGAGGTTTCTGCACCATCACATTCAACTATTCCTGTCCCTTGTCATCGTATGACCACCAGATCTAAGTCTAGTATTCAGAAACCAAGGAAATTATCCTTTTTGGCTGTGACTTTGGTATCTAAAGAGCCTTCATCAGCTCAGGAGGCATTGCAAGATCCAAACTGGGCTGATGCTATGGCCGTTGAATTTGAGGCTTTGAAAACTAATCAAACTTGGAGTCTTGTTCCAAAAACAGCTGATATGTCTGTGGTTGGCAATAAATGGGTGTTCCATGTTAAGTATAAACCTAATGGGTGTGTCGAAAGGTATAAGGCTAGATTAGCGGCCAAAGGTTTTTAACAAACTGCTGGTATTGATTATTTTGAGACATTCAGTCAGTAGTTAAGCCCTCAACTATAAGAATCATTCTTACTCTTGCTGTCTCTTATGATTGGGATATTCAGCAAATTGATATTAACAATGCTTTTTTGAATAGTGAGCTACAGGAAACAGTGTATATGGAACAACCTAAGGGTTTTTCTAATTCTGTTTGTCCCACACATGTTTTTAAGTTGCAAAAAGCTTTGTATGGGCTCAAGAAGCTCTACGATCCTGGTTTGAAAAGCTAAAACAATCGTTGCTGGACTGGCTTTTCAAAAGCTCCACCTCTGATTCTAGTTTGTTTATCTATTCTCAAAGTGGTAACAATTTATTTGTTTTGGTGTATGTTGATGATATACTTCTTACGGGGAATAATTAGGGTATGGTGGTGAAACTTGTTGATGACTTGAACTTGAAGTTTGCATTAAAAAAGCTGGGTTCTTTATTTTATTTTCTGGGATTTGAGGCTTAAAGAGATAAATCTGGGATATGCTTGACTCAAACGAAGTATATTCATGATCTCTTAGCCAAAACTAATTTGTTGGAGACTAATGGTTGTGATACACCTATGACGCCTGGTCAGAAATTATATTTGGGGGATAATGATGCTTTTAGTTCTCCAACATTATATAGATCTACTATTGGGGCACTACAGTATTTGACTCTGACACGTCCTGATATTGTGTTTGCTGTGAATAAATTGAGTCATTTTTACATGCTCCAACTGTTAATCACTGGCAAGCTTGCAAAAGATTGTTGAGATATATTATGAGCAGTGATAAACTTGGGCTTCATTTTAAGCCTGCCTCTGAGTTTCAGTTAGTTGCCTATTCTGATGCCGATCGGGCAAGTTGCATTGATGATAGAAGGTCAACTACAGGTTACTGTATATTCGTTGGTGATAATCTAGTTCAGTGGTGTTCCAGAAAGCAAAAGGTGGTTGCACGCTCTAGTACCGAGTCAGAATATCGGGTACTAGCTCAGACAACCACTGACATAGCATGGATTCAAAGTTTATTTTCTGAAATGCATTTCTCACGCCTTCAGATCCTGTGATTTGGTGTGATAATGTTAGCGCTTGTTCTTTAGCTCTCAATCCTGTTTATCATCAACGAACAGAGCACATTGAAATTGACATTCATTAGTGCGTGAAAGAGTCCTTGCTAAACAGCTTGAGGTGAACTACATTGGCACAGATGAGCAGCAGATTGCAGATGTTTTAACCAAGCCGCTGCCTGCTACCAGATTTCATCTTTTGTGTTCCAAGCTTATCGGGTCTTCCCCAGTTAAGGTTGCGGGGTGCTGTTAGTAATAGAGTTGTTATTTATTCTATAGCACTTTTGTAAATAGTAGTAGCGTTTTCCTCCTTTGTATATATATATACTTCATGTAGTCTCTGTTTTTGGTTAAGTCAATATAATATCATATTTCTATTCTCTCTCTTCTTCTCCTCCTTCGATCTCTCTCTGAAAACCCTAACTTTCCATTTCTGAACAAACCTCAGATTCCATGGAATAACTTGTTTCCTTGGAAGCAGCTTCAAGATGAAAAAACTGAAGGAAAAACTGGCCCTGCTGCTAAAAGGCCGAGGACCGACGACAACGCTTGATTAATAATAATTTGATTGAATAATGTTGTGTTGTGTAATGAAAGGTTGTTGAAACGTTTACCTAATAAATGGAACTGGTCGAAGTTCCACAGTGTAATAAAACTTGTGCGTGTATATAATATATATGTCAATAAAAGCTATGCAATTGACATGTCGAAGTTCTGTTTCAATAATATGTTCTTTGGTTACTAAAAGTCGATGGTCTTCTTTTTCTTTTTTCGAAAGTGTGATCGAATCTCCAATATAATTTTAAATCTTGTTAGAGTCTCCTTTATAATGGTTGCCTCAATTTAACTTCAGCTTTTCACTGAATTTCTGTAATGCCTTTGGCCCTCCGCCACTTACTAGAGCTATAGCATCAATCTAAGTGATCAGTTTAGATGGTTGGTTCTCCGAAATAAGGCGCATGAACTTTTTTGGGATCATTTCAAGGAATAATTTTACGATAATGATCTAATTGGTAGATTTCATTTTCCACTTTCCAGATGTGGACTCCTTTATTTCCAATGCTTCAACTATCTCGTAATCAGTAAGTTTCTTTTTGCCTTCCCCCTTTTTTTCTCTTTTTTCATTTTTAGGGCCCCCGGGGGGGGTGTAAGGGGAATTTCTGGACTTGAAAATTCTAACCCAAGAAACAATTAAATAATATAAAATCTTGTATTCAATATGTTAAAATGCATTTGATGAAAGCAAACCAACATGATTTTTAATCATTTACTACAGAATCAAATCCTTTCGGCAATCTGCAATTTGCAACTATCAAAGTGATGGTTTCACAGCAAGAATTATCTATTGGAAACTGCATCCTTTAGAGCTTCTAAGCATGGGATGAAATTGTTCACTATTTCAAATAATTGAGGATACAGCAAAGCTCCATTTGCAGCAGCTAATTTGGTGCCGTAATCCACCATTGGTTTAAGTCAATTAGAGATCTGATTGGAAAGATTATGAAATGGATTTTTATATATATCTAAAAACTTGGCAAATTATAATTGATATTCATACTACAGTCAATTTCTTCTTTAATTTGCCAGTTACTAGTTTGCTGTGATATTTAACAGTAGCATTTAACTAGACATAAAATCCTTTAATTCTATTGTTATTGTTTAAATTGATTCTGTAACTAAAGTTTGGTACTTCATTTTGTTTCTATTTGATTGGTAAAGTTTTAGATTCATCCCTTAACGTTCATGCTCCCGCAAGATGCTTACTCGTTGAAGAAAACTAATTTTGGAATCTTTGTTCTAATTTTGTTTTAGTCAGATTGAATTGTTCATTGACTCGAGATCGGATATACAACATTTATGTAAATGAAAGCTCTAAAATAAACACACACTGCTCTCATTTCAACCATTCCACTTATTTTTACCTCATCTCTTGAATCTGACATCCTAAACGGTCCTCAAAATTGACACATCCTTTATTTAATCCCCAAGTTCATCTAAACCCAACAACAAACACCCGCCTAAAAAATTCTTTCGATAAAATCTCTCTCTCTCTCTCTCTCTCTCTCTCTCTGATTCCGTCCCAAGAACACATACACGTTAACATAGTCAAGAGTAAACAACACAACAAATTCTCAAAAGCAAGAAATCTTCTTCAATTTGTCATGTAATATAGATTATAGGTCCCATTATATGCAACGAATGTGTTGATAAGTAGTATCAAAAAATGCTTTCTTACTAAGAAAAGTGGTAAAATCCTTAACAGAGAAGGATTAAGGGGAGTTAGAGACCCTTGATGGACAACATAAAAACTAGTATACCGCTATATGTGGCGGGTGTCGACGGTAAGAAAGGAATGGAGGAGAAGGAGGAAAAGAGGAGGAAGAAGATGATTTTGAAGAATAAGAGATGAATGGAGGAGGTGCAAGGGTGAGATGCGACATACCGGACAGATGTAATTGTTACATGCATGACATCTATTCTTTTTTGAATTATAAGGGAGAAAGCCTCCCTTACCGTCAACAATTAATGGTAAAGAAGAATACTAATTAATTATGAAAGCAGTTAATAAGTTCAGAAATCGTGACCAAAATTGTAATATTGATTACACATTTAATTATGCGGTTCTGATTTACAAGTCTGCAACCCAAAGTAATTTAACAAAGCTTTATATTACACAATTAAATTAATACCAACCTGTTCCATTAATGTACCTTTTTCTTTTACAATCAACGGAAATTTCATTGCTAAAAACAGTTGAAAATTGGGACGAAAAGATTTTTAGGGCTGCTACAAATTTCAGGGCTCGATCCCTCAGAACTCATTGAGCAATATCCCCTCTATTTATTTATTATGATAAAAGGAATACGACTTCATACTGTTAATTTGAAGAGTAAAGAAATTCTTCTTCTACCGTTACGCTATTAACTTATGCTCAAATCAGTCCTACATCTTGAAATTGCAACGGTGAACTTGCTTCTTTGATAAAACCAATCCATAAGTGAAAGCGACCTCTAGATAAGGAATGATATTGAAGTAAAGAATGAGCCAAATTGTACAAATATGAGAAGAAAGTAATTAAGGATGTCTATTTTTGATTTCTTTTATATAGTTTAGATAGAATAAAACAAAGTACTTATGCCATGTATAGTGAATTATACTTTACTTCATTGTCCACTTCTTGTATCGTATAAGCGCTCAGTTTTTAATGAGTACAAAGGGATTGATGGGCCAGTGGAATAACACACCTCAACCATAATTCTTTCTAAAGTATTTGTGTAATACTGATTTTTCTTAAGTTCTTTATGACCATATACTGATTTCATGCAGAGAACCTTGAGCATTAAAAACACCGCTGTATAATTTTAAGGGTGCAAAATATGAAGCACTAAGCTGTACCTCGATTAACCTGAGTTTTGAGGAAAAGATAAATCCAAGTTAACTCTTCATTGAATCTGTAAAATGCTCTATTCTACCTAATGGCGCAACCATCATATATGGTCCAAGTTTCCAGAACATGTGAGAGTTTTAATTGCATCCAGTCTGAATATGGCTGTTGTCACCATCCATGTGATGATGAACAATGCCCAGGCTCCATTTGCAGCAGCCAATTTAGATGCCACAAGATTTTTTTAGAATTTTTTTTTAATTTTAATTTTAGTTATTATTATTATTATTTTATTTTATTTTATTTTTTTTACATATCAGTAGATGCCACAAGATTATTTATGATTTTTTTACATATCAGTAGATGCCACAAGATTATTAGTAGCATTCAACTAGACAAAATATTGTAGTTCTATCATAGTTGTTGATACTAGAATTAAAGTTTGGTACATCATTTTGTTTCAATTAGTGAAGTTTTAAATTTATCCCTTGGCATACTCCTGCAAGATGCTTACTATTGTTAAGCAATAATTTTGAAATTTATATGTGCTGATTTTGTTTTTATCAAAATGAATGATTGGTTTGAGTTTAATATGCTCTAATACTAATATTTATAAGAAGTCCATTTTAAAAAGTCAACCATAGTAAGATTTTATATTTTATCACTATATTTTTCATTTGTTTTTAGAAGAAAAAGCTATATATGCCAATTGAATAGGTTTTCCCCCCAGATATAAAATATAGAGGCTTACCAAGAAAAGTAGTCATCTATAATGGGATCTGGTGGATATGGTTTACGGCCACAGTGAATTAATTGTACTATGTACAAATTAATTCTCTCTCTCTCTCTCTGAAAGAAACTCTTTACAAATTAATTCTAAAGAAGTATATGTAGTAATGAAAGAACTTACTAATTTATAAGTTTAGAAGCGACAAAATGACAAAACATTTTACCATTTCCAATTACACGTTTAATTATGTGATAACAAGCTCTTCCTATTAATGTATCCTTTTCTTTTACGATCAAGGGAAATTTTATTACCAAAAACCATCTTGAGATTGAGATGATACGAACAATGTAATCTTTAAGAGAAAAATGACATGTAGATAAGGAATGATATTGAAGTAAAGAATGAGCCAAAGTCGCACAAATGTCATTTTCTCCATATACTTGTAGTTGATAAGAAAGTAACTAGAATTTATGCTTTTATTTACTTTCTAGCGAATAAAGAAAAGTACTTATGCCACATATTAATAGGAATCATACTTTGCTTTATGTACGGGTTTTCACCTTTTACTGCATATAAATAGATCGATGAGCAAGTGGAACAACACACCTCAACCATATATCTTTCTAAAGTACTCCCTTGTAATACTGACTTCATAATTCCTTGATGGGTTCCTGCCAAAATGATATCGCACGATCTGACTTTCCCAATGATTTTATCTTTGGTGCTGCAACATCAGCATATCAGGTTTGTAATTATTATGTTCTCATATGCTATCATTCAGTATTAGATGGAACAAGTACAGGACTTGAACTTATATATTTCAGTCAAATACATTAGTTAATTTATACCATGCATGTATTAATATGTACACATTTTTTGGGTTAAATATGTTTTCAATAATGCAGATCGAAGGAGCTTGGAATATAGGTGGCAAAGGCAGGAGCAACTGGGATTGTTTCACGGAACATACTCCAGGTCCCTTCTCTCTCTTGCTAGCCTTTTAATATATGGATTGGTAAAATATAAAAAAAAAAAAAATTACATGGAGATGCTTGAATTACTGCTCAGGGAAAGATTAATGGTTTCATATATTAAAAGAAAAGCACAAAGACTCAATATTTCATCAAAAGTCCAACAAAAATGTTAGATAAAATGGTTTTAGTTAATTCTTTCAACAAGGTTGGAGTAGAATAAGTTAGTCATACCCATATGACATGAGCATCTGATGACATCTATGTACTTTTCTTTATATGGCAGGGGGGACTGCGGATGGTAGCAATGGGTGCGTTGCCGTTGATCACTATAATAGATTCAAGGTATAATAGAAATTGTACCCCTAATTAATTATTTTTGTTAGAATGTTTAGGGTAATTACATATTATATATGATCTTTGTTGTACTTGAGAACTATCTCTTGCTTTTTAAATTTGTAAAAGAAAATGTACTAATTAATTTTAGTAATGCTGCAGGATGATGTGGATTTGATGAAGAAGCTGGGAGTGGATTCTTACCGATTTTCAATTTCATGGACTAGAATACTGCCAGGTATAATGTGACTTTGAAGTATTTTAAGACTTAAGAGCACCGTTTAAGATTGTGAATCAGCTGACACGAATACTACATGTTTTCGTATTAACCAGGGGGTAAATTGTGTGCTGGCATATGCAAAGATGGAATACAATTCTATAATGATCTCATCGACACACTCATCGAAGCAGGTCAGAATTGGAAATTCAAAATAATATGACTCGGAGATGAATTTTCTTCTTACTATTACAGCCTCTCATTCTCTTTGTTACTTCAATTATCTAGGCATTGAACCCTGTGCAACTCTCTTCCACTGGGATGTTCCCCAACGTTTGGAAGACGAGTACGGCGGCTTCTTGAGCAGAAAAATTGTGTAAGTAATTTGGTTTTGTTTCAAAAAGGGAACTCGAAGGCACTAAGCCCCTTTTTTTTTTTTAAAGGGAAACATCTAGGCTCAAAAATTCAAGCTAAAGATATGAATTTTATGGATTATCCGCTCAAAGACATTAAGCTGATATATATTGAAAGAATAAATAAGAAGTTTATTCTTAGATCTATATTAATTTTTTGTGATAAGCTGTATATGCACATTGATATTAATTTTACCACTAGTACATGGCCCTTGGTCTTGTACTAACTTGTCCATTTTTGCCATCATTACAGGAATGATTTTTGTGAGTTTGCCGAGGTTTGCTTTTGGGAATTTGGTGATCGAGTGAAAAAATGGATCACATTGAATGAGCCATGGTCCTTCACTCATGGTGGATATGTTGCCGGCACGTTTCCTCCTTGTCATGGGGCAATTCTGGATTTACCAAGGGAGTTACCGTGGAGCAGATATCCTCTTTCCCGTGAGGCTATTCAGGATATACAAACGGAGGTAAAGAGTCGCCGGTCAACGGTTTTTCACAGAAGTGCAGATACTGCGCCTCATCAGTTTACAACACACTCTGATGAAGATGTGAAACTATATCCAAATGCTGTGGCACAAGATATGGCTCGGTCTTTTTCAGAAGGAACTCCAAGCGCACCCAACTTGGCACGGCAAGATATGGACACGGACCCAATTGCTATGGTACAAGATATGAGCACTGACTCCATTGCAAAGGCACTAGATGTGGCTCGCAATTTTTCAAAAGGAAATATGTTGGATCCCAAGGGGGTGAAAGTGAAGGACACAGACCTATATACTCTGGCTCAAGAGTTGGCTCGCCGACTGTTTTCAAAAGGAAATCCGGGCATAGAACCTTATATTGTGGCACACCATTTGATTCTTGCTCATGCATATGCCGTGGATATATACAGGAAATATTATCAGGTTTTAATTTTAAATTGTCGTGTATTATTTTTAGCTCACTTTCGTGATTTTGTAATTGTTAACTATTATATAAATTGTATTTTTGTTTACACAGAAACACCAAGGAGGCAAAATAGGGATGACAAATGTTTCAATATGGTGTTATCCGTACAGGGAAAACAACCAACAAGATAAAGAGGCTGTTAAGCGGGCAATTGATTTTATGTTTGGATGGTATATTAGTTCATACATTTTATAATGTGAAACCGTTAAGATAAGGAATGAATGATCAATTACTTACAAAAAGATAAGGGTTTGAACTATACGATCCATTAGTAAGTTAAGGTCAAACTTTGAATTCAAGAATTCTAACGCATTCTTCTTAATTTTTCAGGTTTGTAGAACCTGTTACTAAAGGTGATTATCCAGCATCCATGAGAAAAAATGTAGGAGTCCGTCTTCCCAGATTTACAAAAGACGAGGTGGCACTAGTCAAAGGATCGTGTGACTTCTTAGGCGTAAATTATTACACGACATTTTATGCCAAAAATCAACCTCATAACCCATTTTTACCACCAAATTATGACAGTGATAAGCGGGTTAAGTATCGCTGTAAGTATCCAGACCTTTTAAGCACATACGTACAATTATGAACTTTTTATATTGAAGTTGAATATTTGTCTTTCTTTTGTAGTTGAACGTGACGGGAAACCAATTGGTCCACAGGTAAGCCATCATCCCTGAAAAAAAGAAAAAAACAATTAAATAGAATATTGAACAGATTATTGATTATTCTATAAACTTGGGGATGTAACAGTTCATAAATATTATGTCAGAAGCTCTTAATATTTAGGCACACTGAACTGGATATGGGTACTCGAAAAAGTGTATGCAATTTCTAATCCTTCTATATGTACGATCTTTTATTTTGGTTCAGGCTGGTTCAAAATGGTTGTACATAGTTCCTGAGGGAATTTACTATCTCATGCTTCATGTTATGGACACGTATAACAATCCCATCATTTACATTACAGAGAATGGTATGCAATTGTTCATTGATACAGAATGAAAATGCGTAACGGGTGCTAATTCTTTGGACAGTTTGTTAAAATAACACATTCACGTTTTCAGGTGTGGATGAAGAAAACAATAAGAAAATTACAATTTCAGATGCTTGTAAAGATGAAATAAGGATTAACTACCACAAGGACCATCTCAAATGGCTTAAACAGGCAATGAAGTAAGTCACGGTCTTTAGTTATGCTTACTTTATAGTTCAACCAAAACAATAAATAAATTTTAAAGTCTGAAATTTATTAACAATTTTCCGTTCCTTTTTAGTCATGGTGCACAAGTGAAGGGTTACTTCATATGGTCATTGGTGGATAATTTTGAATGGGCTGAGGGCTACACTGTCCGATTTGGTGTCTTCTATGTAAACTTTGTGAATGGACATTTGACAAGGTTCCCTAAAAACTCAGCTAGATGGTGGATGAATTTCCTGAACAAGCCTCAGATTCCATGGAAGAACTTGTTCCCCTGGAAGCAGCTTCAAGATGAAAAAACGGAAGGAAAACCTGTCCCTGCTGCGAAAAGGCCAAGAACCGATGAAGTTGCTGCTTGATTAGTATTTGCTTTGTGTTGAATAATGTTGTGTTGAGTAATAAAAGTTTGTTGAAACTTGTACCCAATAAAAGGAACTGGTCAGAGTTCCAGAGTGTAATAAAACTTATGTGTGTATATATCTTTTTGTCAATAAAAGATATGGGACTGACATGTTGCAGTTGTATTTGAATAATATGTTCTTGTGTTATTGAAACTTGGTGGCGTTCTTTTTTCTTTCTTTCCTTTTTTAATGATCATCTCCAATTGTGAATCTTAGTGTTATTCATTCACTGAAGTTTTCTGCTGCATGCCTTCGCTACTAACTGGAGCTATAGCATTAGTCTGGGTGAGGAATTTAATCAAATGATTTGGTCTCCTCGGGGTCGGGGTTAAAGGTAGCTGATGAAGGTGTGTCAAGGGATAGCAAACCTGACTTGTTTAAATATTATAAATTCTATGGCAGATGCTCAATCCTTAACGCTGAGTTGAAGGCGATTTGCACTAGTTTACGGTTGGGTCTACAAAATGGACTTACTAAAGTGTGGATGGAACTGATTGTGTTAATGTGTAAACAGATGGAGGTTAAATTTTCTCACATGTGGAAAGAAACAAATCACCTCGCTGATCACTTCGCTAATGAAGGTAACAGACAACTAAATTGCAGCGTGGCTGTGACAAGGAAGCTGGAAGGTAAAGCTAAAGGAATTGGCAAGTTAGACAAATTACCTACACCTAATGTAAGAATCATAAACAAAATTCATAGTTTTGAGTACTAGTATGGGATTTTTGCATGAGTTGTATTGGGGAAGTAGTACTTCCCGTGCATTCACGCTAGTTCTTTATTTATTCCTACTAGGTGATGAAATTGTTTGAAGGTAGTAAGGTTCTTTTGGTGGTAAGGCTCATGACTCCACCCCCCACGGGGTCCATGTAACCTTTTTTATATTAATAAAACTGTAACACAAACTTGGATTTTTGAGCCGAGTTGCTTTTAAAAAAAAAAAAAAGACCTAAATATTTTCTTAAAAAAATATTAATAAAAATTTGGAGATAGAGGCCTAAAAACCCGTTAAAAGTTCACATAGTGTTTTCTTATTTTAGAGAGAGAGAGAGAGACCTAAACATTTTACCTCACCATTTTTTTTTTAAAATCATATTACAGCTAAATTCAAAAATTTTTAATCAGCAAAGAAAACAAACACCCAGACCAAGAGGCTGATAGCTTAAGTGATAAATAACCCTTACCAGACAAAGTATTGGATTGGAATCTATATTAATTCCCATCCCCAAAGTTCCTCCAATTGTATCAGAAAAAATTGAAAACAGACACCCTATTTTAAATTTTTGTGTGTGTGTGTGTGTTGGGGGGGGGGCTCTTCAACGATGTCAAGAGACATTCCTGAAATTATTTTGAAACAAATGTCTACAATAAGATTGAAATCAGAACCAAATTTGGACTACAATTAAAGGTTTAAAACAAGCACAATTTGCGTAGTCCAAATGCTGTACCCCAGAAAACCATGCATTTCCACAAAGCTGGAGACAATAAAACCTCATGAAAGGGACTCTTTCTTTCTGTCTTTCTTTTTTTTTTTTTAATAAATAAATATTACCATAGCCAATTAAATTTTTACGGAAATGTTCCGTTAATGTTATCTTTTTCTTTTACAATCAAGGGAAATTTTATCACTAAAAACCATCTTGAAGTAAAGAATGAGCACAAAACTATAGTTATGAACACATGTCAATCCCTAATTGGGAGAACGACTTATAAATAAGGAATATTATTGAAGTAAAGAATGAGCCAAAAATGTTTCTTCAATATTTATGCTTTCTTTACTTTATAAAGAACAAAGAAAAGTACTTGTGCCATGCACAGTAAATTATAGTTTACCCAATTGTTCAGTTCTTCTATTCTTGTATACAAGCGTTCAGTTTTCAGTGTGTATAAATAGATTGATGAGCGAGTGGAACCACACATCTCAACCATTTATCTTTCTAAAGTATCTCATTTCGTTACTAATTTTTCTTAAGTTTTTCATAATTCCCTGATGGATTCCTCCCAAACACATTAGTTAATGTGTTTAGTTTGTTCTTGTATGTTATATCATGCAATATTAGAGGTAACAATGGCAAGAAATCAACTTATTTCTGTTATATGTGCTTTGCTCAGTCCATTTCCCAAACACATTAGTTAATTTGCACATGTCATTATTTGATAAGTTAATACGAACACATTTTTTTAGGTTAATATGTTCTTATTGTAGATCTAAGGTGCTTGGAACATAGGTGGCAAAGGCAGGAACAATTGGGATTATTTTAAGCAACATACACCAAGTCTTTTCTCTTCGTTGCTTGCATCTTAATACATAATTAATTGGTAATTATAAAATACAGAGACGTTCACATATAAAAGTTTGAGTTACTGCTTCTCAGGAGGTTAATTGTCAAAGACACAATATTTCATCAAGAGTAACAGTATTTCTTTGACAAGGTTAAAGTAGATTTATATTTTTGTTTTGTATGGCAGATCGAACTGCGGACGGTAGCAATGGGTGTGTGCTCTTGATCATTATAATATGTTTAAGGCATATGTCTCGATCGAGAAATATATTTTACTTACTTATATTGCATTACAATCTGATTAAGAAATTCTGCAGCCATTAAAAAAAATATATAAATTCTAATGTTGTTTCAGTTAGATTTTAGTAATGTTATTCTTTTTTAATTAGTAAAAACAGTGTACTAACTTTTGGTAATGTTGCAGGAAGATGTGGCTTTGATGAAGAAAGTGGGAGATAGATTATATATAATTCCTATAGATTTTCAATCTCATGGACTAGGATATTGCCACGTATGATCTGACTTTGAAGCGCTGTCGCACTATTTAAATTTGTAAATCAGTTGACATGAATATTAAACGTTTCCGATTAAGTAGGTGGTAGCCCGTGGGTTGGCACATACAAAGATGGAATAAAATTCTATAATGATCTCATGGACACACTCTTGGAAGCACGTTACTTATAATTGGAAGTTAAAAAATTATATGATTTGTAAGTGATTTCTTCTTACTATTATAACCTCTCATTCTCTTTGCTACTTCAGTTATTTCGGCATCAAACCTTGTGCAACTCTCTTCCACTGGGATGTTCCCCAATGTTTGGAGGACGAGTATGGTGGCTTCTTGAATGACCAAATTAATTGTGTAAGTAACACGGTTGTGTCTCAAAAAGGGAACCCAAAGGAATTAAGCTGATGTATTGAAAGATAACAAGTTTTTTTCTTGGATGTAATTTTGCAATAAAATAAAGCTGAACCAGTTTGTCTACAAAGATCTATTAACAAGTGAAAATGTTTATATATGCACATTGATACTAGCTTCTTTGTTTTTCCCATTACAGGAATGATTTTTGTGAGTTTGCTGAGGTTTCCTTTTGGGAATTTGGCGAACATGTGAAAAGATGGATCACACTGAATGAGCCATGGTCCTTCACTTATGGTGGATATGTGAGGGGCACGTTACTTCCTTACCATGGGGGAGATCCGGAAATACGAAGACAGCTTCAAAATCACCTGCCGACAGTTTTTTATAGAAGTGCTGGGACTTCACCTCATAAATTCATCAGACGCTCTCGACAAGATACGGACAAAAAACCTTTTTCAAATGGAGATCCAGGCACAGAACCTTATAAAGTGGCACACAATTTGATTCTGGAATCAACCTTTACACCCACTTTTACGACCGCATTACGACAATGACAAGGAGGTTGAATATCTCTGTAAGTAGCTAGACCTAATTATGCATATTCGTATAATTATAACATTTTTATCTTAAAGTTGAATAGATAAAAAAGTTGTAACATTATCAAAACTAGTAGACTTCTCATTCTTTGTAGTCGAATGTGACGGCGAACTCATCGGTCAACAGATAAGACATCATCTCTTATTAAAAAAAAAAAAAAAGAAAATTGAACGGATTATTGATTATCAACTTGGGGATATAAAATTTTGTAAATATTATGTCACAAGTTCTTAGTATTTAGGAACACTCGACTGGATATAGGTACTCATCATTGAAAGTTTAAGCAATTTATAATCCTTACACAATCTTTTATTTTGGTTCAGGCTGGTTCAAAATGGCTCTACATAGTTCCTGAAGGAATTTACCATCTCATGATCCATGTGAAGGAAACATATAACAACCCCGACATTTACATTACAGAGAATGGTAAGTGATTGTGTTCCTTAGTTTATTGATAGAATAAGAAAATGTATAACAAGTACAACTTTTCAAACAATCTGCTCAATGACATAACATTGACATTTTCAGGTGTGGATGAAGAAAACGATAAGAAAATTACAATTTCAGAAGCACTTAAAGATGAAACAAGGATTAACTACCACAAGGACCATCTCAAATGCCTTAAAACCACAATGAAGTGCCTCATGGTCTTTTATTTTGCTTACTTGATATTTCAAATAAAGCAAATAAATAAAATTTAAATTTCTTAACAATTTTTCTTTCCTTTTTAGTCACGGTGCACAGGTAAAGGGTTACTTCTTATGTCGCTATTTGATAATTTCAAATGGGCCGTGGTGCACAGTGTCCGATTTGGTATCTTCTATGTAAACTTCGTAAATGGACATTTGACAAGATACCCTAAAAACTCAGCTAGATGGTGGATGAATTTCCTGAACAAGCCTCAGATCCCATGGAATAACTTGTTTCACTGGAAGCAGCTTCAAGATGAAGAAACTGAAGAAAAACCTGGCCCTGCTATGAAAAGGCCAAGAACCAACGAAGACGCTTGATTAATAATTGTTGCAATCGATGTAATTTGTGTTGAATAGTGTTGTGCGGAGTAATAAAACTGTGTTGAGATTTGTAACTAATAAATGGAACTGGTCGATGTTCCAGAGTGTAATAAAACTTATGTGTATATACCTTTATATCAATAAAACATATGGGACTGGCATGTTGCAGCTCGTAAAAATTTGAATAATAACATGTCCTTTTTTTTTATTAAAAGTTGACAATGTTCTACTTTTTTGCTGCCTCTGCCACTGAGTGGAGCTATAGCATCAATCTGGGGGAGTCACGTAAATGGTTGGCTCTCTAAAATGAGATGCATGAATCTTTTAATTAGAGGATCATTCCAGGGATTCACTTTAGTGATTATCTAATCGGCACATTTTGTTTTCTAAAGTGTAGAGACTTCTTATTCAATAAGTTGAATGCATTTGATGAATACAAACTAATTAACTTGAATTTAAAGCATCTATCAGGCAAATAATATGTTCATTTCGATAATTACTAATTAACAATGTTAATTTTTGCATTCTCCTGTTTAATTCTTCTAGGTCACTTTCTCAACATGTGCATTTTAATTTCTTCGGAAATTTTGGTTATAAACCAATACTAGTAACTCTCATTTTGACTTACAATCATGTTCTTTTTCTTACATGGAAAGTTTGACAGTGGTCAGTGAAGGGCGCCGAGTGTATATAATTAATCTGATAATCTTTAAATTTAATTTTTCTTCCTTTTTGTGAAAATAGAGTGATATATTTTCTCAGCCACAAAAAAATATTTTGACTGAAAGCAGGTTATTCAATAAAATTGGTCGAATTAATTATACAAAATTCGCTCTAAATGCCCCAAAACGATGAAAAGATATTCATATATGTCAAAATTCTTCATTTGAATGACACAAAGAAACACTCTTGTAGTCATATATGGCGACATATATCATTCAACAAATGACGCAAAAATCAGCCACTGCGTTACATATATAGTTCAACTACTGAAACGTGGGATGTATGGCCATGAACACCTTCGTCTCCCTTTAAAGCTTCTCGTCACAATGAGAATTCTTCACCAAAGGCACTTCTGCCTCGTCTGAGAACAATTGTGGCAGAAGGTCTAGAGTTGGTGCACAAGTGGAGGCTAGATTCTCGGCATTTTTGGGAGAGTTCCGATGATCAATTTACTTGTCAAATAATTCTTCAAAAGAGACAGGAGTATCACAGGTACAAAGCACTTGGAAATTAGAGGTCTGATTGGAAACAATAATTCTAGGGAAACATGATCATCTCACATGAAATTGACATGTTTAGTGGTTAATTATGTGTTGGATAACTGTGGACCTTCAAATCCACCACTTGCATATAAATAAGCAATCTGTGTTTGCCAACCAACTTATGTCAATTATTCATGTCAGATAAATATGTCTCACTAAAATTATTCAATTGGAAATTAAGATTATGAAATGGATTTGTAGAGAGATATCTGAAAACTAGGCAATTATTATTTGATTCTCTCTCATTCCCTTAAAAATAGTCTCAGTTTTCTTTTTTATTTGTCTCAAATTATTGTCCACTTTTATTAGTTAGTTTTTAATTTTCGTATGTGCTCTTATTTAATGTGTATTGATATTAACAAATAAAAACTAATAAAGTTGAATAACAATTAAATAAATGGACATATTAGGAAAAATGCTCATAAATTTCACTTTTCCAAAACATTAATTAATTAGATTTCTTAAACTATGTGAAAAATAATATGGGACCATTTTTATGATGCGGAGGAAGTATTTATTTATTTTGTGTTTAATCACATGGACCCGTTTAACTAGACCTATTTAATTCGCTCATTTGCATTGATAGTATAATTAAAGTTTGGTACTAAATTTTGTTCAATTTGATTAACATAGTTTTAGATTTATATGCTCCCACAAGGTGTACTCCTTGAAAAACTAATTTTGAAATCTTTGTGCTGATTTTGTTCTAATTGGATTGAACTGCTCATTTGAGTTTAATCGGCTTTAACACTGTATTAGGACTTATAGTTCATTTAAAAGGTTAACTTTGTCAACAGTGGTAGTGCAAGCAATTATGTGTTTGTCATCAGTCTTATATTTATTCTTTCAAAAAAAAAAAAAAAATCATTCTCATATTTATTCAAAACATTTTTTGTATTTTACCATTTTATTTTTATCTTCACTTTGGTAACAGAAGAAGAAAAGATATGCCAAAAGAGCCACCACCACCCTGCAAAATAATAACAATAATAATAATAATTATTATTATTATTATAAGATGATGGCACCTTACGAGCCCAAAGTAAAACTGACCAATATGAATGTGTTTATAAACTTGAATATAACCAACGGATATGAATGTGTTAATATAATTGACATGATATCAAAATGTGTAGCCTTACGTACCAAGAAAAGAGGTAAAATCCTTAATAGAGAACTGAGAAGGATCAATGGAAGTTAAAGCCCTCTGATGAAACAGTGTGATCACCTACGAAGGGTACTCTAGTGGATCGAGAGCTGATGGCTAGCTAGTGTAGAAGTCCCTCGTGAATCTAATGGACAATGTAAAAATTAATGCTAAAGAAAGCATAGTTAATAATGAAAGCAGTTAATAATAAGTTCAGAGGCCGCGATCCACAAAATGACTAAAATAGTACTATTTATAATTACACATCTAATTCTGTGATTCTAATTTACACGTCCATATATGCAACCCAACTTTGCTTAGCAAAGCTTTATCTTATGCAAATAAATAGATAGCAAGTTGTTCCATTAATGTACTTTTTTCTTTTGGAATCAAGGGAAATTTCATTATAAAAAAACCAATCTCTAAGAGAAACTGACTTCTTGATAAGGAACGATCTATTGAAGTAAAGAATGAGCCAATACTGTACATATATCTTTTTCTCCATATATACCTTTAGTTGAGAATAAAGTAATTAATTCAGAATGTCTCTTTAAAAAAAAAAATAGTTATTTTATAGAGAATAAAGTAAAGTTTTGCAATGTACAATGAATTATACTTCACTGTTCATTTCTTGATGAGCCAGTGGAACAATATTGACAAAACTCCATCTGCAGCAGCCAATTTAGATAAAATTATTTATTATCTATTTACTAGGTTTCCTTTGTATTTATTAGTAGCATTTAACTTGCCATATGATGTTCTAATTCTATCATTATTGTTGATACATTAATTACTGAAGTTTGGTGCTTCATTCTGTATCAATTTAGCAACCTCCCACCGGTGCTTCCCATTTTAATTAAACACTAAATTTGAAATTTTTGTTCTCATTTTTTTATATGAAAAATGAATTATTGGTTTGAGTTTAATGTGCTCTAATACTATATTTATTAAGACTTAAAATCCGTTTTAAAAAGTCAACCATGTTAAGAGTTTAATAGATCCAGCGATTATAGGTCGCTAATTATCCTTCTTATTTTTTTGTATTTAAAGAAAAAAAACACAGCTATATCAAAATAGGTTTTCCCCACGTGTGGCGCTTTATGTCAAGCCCTAAAATAAAGAAATAAAAGAAACCAAACAGATATCAGTGCCAATAAAGTTGTCCCCAGTGATGAGCTCCGGTTGATAGGGTTTAGGGCTGTAGTGAATTTAATGGACAACATTATACAAATTAATGCTCAGAAAATTTACCAAAGTACCGTGGTACTTTGGTAAATTTTCAGAGCATTAGTTTGTACATTGTCCATTTAGTTCACTAATAACAAAAGCAGTTATCAAGTTTGGAAGCCACAAAATGACTTACATTTTACTATTTATAGTTACACATTTAATTCTGTGATTCTAATTTACAATTCTGTACAATCCGAGTAACACATTGATTTGGCCTAATAAACCTTAACATACCCAACTAAATAAATACCTAGCTGTTCCGTTAATGATATTGAAAGCGATATGATATGTGACAACATTATCCCTAATTAAGGGAAAACAACTTCTAGATAAGAAGTGATGTTGAAGTAAAGAATGTACCAAAACTGCACATATATTGTAATTGACACTCCCTCCATTGCACAAAGACCCCTTGTTCTTTTTCATCTGTCCCAGATTTTAGCCCACTTTCCCTAGTTAATTTCTTAATTTTCTAATACATCTTTATTTATTACGTATGGTAACTAACACCAAAGAACAATGAAGGTGAATTTTAAATAAATCAAAGGGTACATTAGTAAGTGTGTTCTTAAATTGTATTTTTCTAACTAAGATTAATTAACTTTTCTTAATCTACATGAAAAATGAATGGGGACCATCTTTGCGGGATGGAGGGAGTAAGAAGGTGACTAAGAATATCACTTTAATTTATGCTTTCATTACATAATAAAGAAAAGTACTTATGCCACGTACCATACTATATTATATTTTATACTTTATTGTTCACTTCTATCATACAAGTGCTCACTTTTTGGTGTGTATAAATAGATTGATGAGCAAGTGGAACAACACACCTAAACCATATATCTTTCTAACATATTTCAGTGCAGTTCTAATTTTTCTTAAGTTCATAATTCCCTGATGGATTCCAACCAAACTGAGATTACTTTGACTTTCCCACGGGTTTTATCTTTGGTGCTGCAGCATCAGCATATCAGGTGTGCAATTAGTATTTTCTCGTATGCTATATCATGAAAGAATAGACAGTATAATGACAATGCTTAAACTCATTTCTATTGTTACTGTATATACAATTTTTCCGTCCATTTTCCAAACACATTAGTTAACTTGCATATGCTGTTATTTTAAGTATTAATACGTACACACTTTTGGGGTTACTGTATTTTAAATAATGCAGATTGAAGGAGCTTGGAATGTAGGTGGCAAGGGCAAGAGGAACTGGGATTGTTTTACACTGCGTACACCAGGTCTTTTCTTTCCGTTAGCCTCTTAATATATAGATTGGTAAATATAAAAACATTTATGTATAGAAGTTTGTGTTACTGCTTTCAAAGAGATTAATGGTTTCATATTGACATATCCAACTCAAAGACTCTGCATTTCATAAAGAGTTGAGCACACCATTCAAATTCCAATATTCTCGGAGAAGCCACTATCTTATAGAAAACAACTAACACATTATCTTACATCCTCTTAATCATAAACTTCTGCAAAAAACAGTTTCAGTTAATTCTTTCAACAAGCTTGAAGTAGAATTAATTAGTTAAGTATACCCAAACAAATGACTATCTGACCGAAGACGTCTATGCATTTTTTGTTTATATGGCAGGGGGAACCATCGATCGTAGTAATGGATGTGTTGCTCTTGATCATTATAATATGTTCAAGGTATATATATGTCTTGGCCAAGAAATATATTAAGAAATTCTGCCGCTAATAAAAATTAAACACTAATTTTATTCTAGTTAGAATGTTTATTGTCATTATAGATATGAATTTTCTTGTATTTGATTTCTGTATTTTTTTTTTTTTATGTTGTACTTGAGAACCTTTTTTTCCTCAAATTTATGAAAAAAAGTGTACTCATTTGGTAGTGTTGCAGGAAGATGTGGCTTTGATGAAGAAAGTGGGATTGGATTCTTACAGATTTTCAATTGCATGGGCTAGAATATTGCCGGGTATGTGACTATATATGAAGCACGGTCAAAGCAATGTTTGATTTTGTAAATCAATTGATGACTAATTACATGTTTTTTTACTGACTAGGAGGCAGACTATGCGATGGAATATGCAAAGATGGAATAAAATTCTATAATGATCTCATCGACGCACTCGTGGCAGAAGGTTAAATATAATTGGAAGTTCAAAATAATATTATTTAGAAATAAATTTTCTTCTCACTTTTTTAACTCTCATTCTCTTTGTTACTTCAATTATTATGTAGAAATTGAACCTTTTGCTACTCTCTTCCACTGGGAGGTTCCCCAACATTTGGAGGATGAGTATGGTGGCTTTTTAAGTAAACAAATAGTGTAAGTAACTTTGTTGTGTCTTAAAAGGGAGCTCAAAGGATTGATATATTGAAAGATAAATAAAAATTTTTATTTTTGGATGTAATTTGGGACAGAATAAAGCCGTATCAGTTCATCTACAAATATTTACTAACATGTGAAAATGTGCATTACATGTCAACTTCAACTTATTTCGGTTTTGCTATTTATTACAGGAAACATTTTTGTTAGTTTGCCGAGGTTTGCTTTTGGGAATTTGGTGATCGAGTGAAAAAATGGATTACACTGAATAAGCCATGGTCCTTTACTTACAATGGATATGTGAGGGGGACATTTCCTCCTTGCCGTGGTTATATTTTTGATCCACCAAAGGAGCCACTGAGTCGCATCCCAAAGGTTTTTCATAGAAGTGCAGGGAATTCACCTCATCAATTTGTTCACAGACTTGACTCAAAAGGAAATCCAGGCACAGAATGGCACACAATTTGATTCTCACTCATGCATATGCTGTTGATATATCCAGGATAAAGTTTCAGGTTTCAAATTTAAATTATACGGTTTTAATTTTGGCAACACATTTGTGTTTTGGTAATTGCTAATTGATTATAGAAACGGCATTGTTTGTAAATACAGAGACACCAAGGAGGCCAAATAAGGATGGCAAATGTTGCAGTGTGGTTTTATCCATTCAAGATAAAAAACAACCCAGAAGACTGAGAGGCTGCTTCCCGGGCAGCCGATTTTATATTGGGATGGTAAATACTTCATATATTTTTTCTGAAAAGAAATTTTCTACCATATATTAAGTCATATCCCTAACAACAATGTGATTCTTCAGTAAGATAAGGTCGAATTTTTAACTCAAAAATTCTAACTAATGCGTTCTTGATTATATTTTTCAGGTTTGTAGAACCTATTGGTAGAGCTGATTATCCAGTTTCAATGAGAAACATTGTAGGGACCCATCTTCCCACATTTACAGAAAAAGAAGTGGAACTCGTGAAAGGATCTTGTGATTTTTTGGGCATAAATTATTACACAACATATTATGCCGCAAATCAGCCTCTTAACCCAAATTTGCCACCAAATTATGAAAACGATAAGCAGTTTGAATATCACAGTAAGTATAGCCAGCCTTTATCAAGTTATGTACAATGATAAAATTCTATTATGTTGGAGTTAACATTGTCTAAACTAGTTATAAACTTCTCATGATTCTTTTGTAGCCGAACGCTACGGGAAACCGATTGGTCCACCGGTAAGCCATCTTTGTCCCTGGAAAAAAGGAACACATTATTAAACAGAAAATAGAACGGATGATTACTGATTATTCCATCAACTTAGGGGTATAACTTCCATAAAACTTATGTCAGAAACTCTTAATATTTACGCACACGTAACTGAATATAGGTACACGTAATAATAGTTTACACAATTATTCTAATGCTTATGTACCATCTTTTTGTTCAGGCTGGTTCAAAATGGTTGTTCATAGTACCTGAGGGAATTTTCAATCTCGTGTTTCATATGAAGAGCACATATAACAATCCTGACATCTACATTACGGAGAATGGTATGCAATTGTGTTCCTTTATTAGTACAGTAGCTAATAAGAAAATGTATAACAAATACAGAGCTTTTTGTTAAAATTATGCATTGACCATTTCAGGTGTGGAAGAGGAGAACGATAGAACAATAACAATTTCAGAAGCTTGTAAGGATGAAACAAGAATTAAATATCACAAGGACCATCTCAAATGGCTTAAACAAGCAATGCGTTAGTACGATCATCTGACTTGCTTACTGCTGGTAGTTTAACTAAAGAAAATAAATAAATTTCAATGTCATCAATTTATCTATTGACAATATTTCTTTCTTTTATAGCCAAGGTGTACGTGTGAAGGGTTACTTCTTATGGTCATTGTTTGAAAATTTTGAATGGGCCGAGGGATACACAGTCCGATTTGGTATCTTTCATGTAGACTTCGTCAATTGACATTTGACAAGATTCCCAAAAGACTCAGCTATTTGGTGGATGGATTTCCTGAACAAGCAAAAAGACTCAGCTACATGGTGGATGGGTTTCTTGAAAATGATATGGAAATACAAGTTTCCCACGAAGCAGCTTGAAGATAAAGTAACTATAGGAAAACCTGGCCTGCCCACGGAAAGGCCAACAACCAGCAACGTTCATGATGTGTTGCCACATCAGGATTCAGGATTCTTGGAGGTTTGGGACCATTGGGAACGAAAGCATTAACTTATGACATTGGTTACTGCAGACGGTCGCATAGTTCGCTATGTCTTGAGTTAGTAGCATATGATGGATTTCAGGTCGTACTGTTGAAGATGTGTTTAATAATGTTCTGTTGAGCAATAAAACTTCGTTGAAACTTGTACCTAACAAATGGAACGAGTCGAAGTTCCAAAGTGTAATAAAACTTATTGAGAGTCTTGCTAGAATTATTCTTTTACAACAATAACTACCTCAATTAACTTTTGCTTCTCACAAATTTTTGTGCAAATTACGCTGACGCGAAAGAAAATTCTTGCTTGATTTGTTTGCAAGATCTTAGAATTCTTTGAAAAAGAAATTGTCTTCTTCTGATATTCTTTGTCTCGAGAAGAAAGAGAAAGGAAAGATACACATGGGTTTTAGGAAAGAGAAACTATATTAAGAGAGAATTTCTCCTGATTAAGTGTGTTTTTTCTTTTTCCTCTTTTTATACGCCGGGAAGACGGGGGAGGGGATCGGAGGGGAGAATAGGGGAGGGACATGTGTAGTTGGAATTTGAGAGTTCCCACCTGAAACTTCAAAACTTAACCACCACAGCTCTTCGTGGTTATGTGTCACCCCCCGTCCTTCAAAAAAAAAAAAAAAAAAAAAAAGGGGAAAGAAGTGGCTATGTGTTAGTTAATTGAGTCTAGATAATTTCAGATCAAATACTCCAGCCGCCGAAATGTACAATCCTCTTTCTAATGGGTGGTTATATTGACATCACATTTTTTGTTAATCACACCACGTTTTAATTATATTCTTCATCCTTTATATTTTTAATTCTTTACACTAACATCATTAACTTATTTTTTGTCATATTTTTATTTTTAACCACTTATTATCATCGATATCAAATCTTGTATTGAATAATATCTTTATTTCAAAAATTTCATTGCGAGAATTACTTAAAATTTTTATAATATCTAATGATGCACAACAACATACTTTCATATTATTTTAAGATAGAAAAATCACATTTTTGAAAATATATTCAATTATTAAGAATATAAGAGGATAATTAAATCAAAATTCAAGAAAAACTATAGCAAAAACTTTTAAGGGCAAAAATAGTATAAGAAACAAAGATTATAATGTTTACATTTAATAAAAATGTGGTATGCATGTCTAGTAAAATGAGTGGTGTAAATATAATTAGATGTTTCTAATTTAAGGAATTAATTTTTGTCCTTTTACCAAAATAACCTTATTTAATATGTATAGTAATAACTATTATCATCATTAAATCAGAGCATATTAGAAAAATCATTTGTAGAATTTGGACAGAAGGAGCAAATAGGAGTGTGTATAATCTTTGTGAAAAAGTAAATATGATTATATAATTGGGATGGAAGGAGTAAAAGATGTGTTGGTTTTGAAACCTCATTGGAACCGTTAGATTCAAGAAGTGACAGTCGAGGACATGGAACGGTAAGACTGCGGCATTTTGTGTTTGTTTTGGAGCTTATGTTTACACATATGACCATGTAAATTATTGTGCCACTTTACCTGGTCGTAGGTCAAACTCCCAATTAGCACGTAAGAGAGCGATAAGCCAATCTACCATCAGAAACTGACAGAAAATATGGCATATATACAATATTTATTAGTAGCATCAATTAACTTGACAAAAAATATTGTAATTCTGCCGTTAGTACTTATTGAAGTTTAGTAATTCATTCTATTTCAATTTGATCAGTAAAGTTATAAATTTATCCCTTAGCATCCTCCCACAGGTGATTACCATTTTTAATCATCAAATTTAAAACTTGCGTGCTCATTTTGTTGTCATTAGAAAAATCACCAAATTTAAAACTTGCGTGCTCATTTTGTTGTCATTCGAATGAATTATTGGTTTGAAGACTTAAAATCCATTTTCAAAATTCAACCACCATGGTATAATACCTCTAGCAACTATGGGTTTAGTTACTATTAATTAGTATACCGCTTGAGTGTCGAATCCGATCACAGGATGAGTTGCAGGTGGAAGAAGAATAGGGAAGGAGAATTTGAGAAAGAAAGATGGTGACATGCAAGACATGGAAATTGTGACATAAAGGACGAGACACTAACCATTCTTTTTGTCATTGTAGCGGAGAAAACTTCCCTGTGGACGATAATAATTCTCATTTACTCGAATTTTTTTTCTTTATTTTTGGAAAAGACCAATAATGCTTTTAGTGTGGTTTTTATACCCCCACCTAGATATTATTGGTGAAGTTTGGAATCCCCATACCTTTTTCTTAAGAACGGGAGGGGGACATAAAACACTCTGAAACATTTTTTATATTTCAAAAAAACAAAAGAACACCTATATGTGAAAAAAAACATTATTTGATTTTGGTCTTCAATTAAAATTTTCTATTTGATTGAAATGAACTTATTTTGATTGAAATAAACATTATTTGTTACTATTTGATTTTCATCCCCCAAATAAAACTTTCTAGCTCCATTTCCAATCTTCTATCTTCAAACGAATGCTTTTTTTTTTGGGGGGGAGGGGGGGTGTTTGGGGGGATCATTGGTCTATTTCTTTAATGCACAAGTTATGATTGCTGGTGCATGACCTATCAAAACATATTTGAATTTGCTTTATCACAGCAAGTTTCCAGAAATAAATAGTCACATTTAAAAGCGTGCGTAGATTGAAGATACACAACTTATTCAACAAAATATCTTGCTTCAACTCTTCGTTTATCTAATTTGGTAACAACTACGATGTATATATCTAATCATGTTAGAATCTCAACACAAGTCCGATTTAGTTATTATTAAATAAAAAGCTTCCTTGCACCTGATCATGTTAGAATTCAATGTATTGAGATAACCCCACTGAAACGATATAATGCAAGTGACAACATAAGTTAAATTTACTGTGAATTACAACTCTTAAACAATTAAATTGTGGATATATATGTTTGGAGCCTGATCCTACCACTTTTCTTCTAGTCAAGACAATTATTTAAAGAAGTAAAGTGAGTGAGATTCAGGCGCATTATACTTGGTCTTCAACTAAGTTTTGGTTAATTTCACATATCGTCCCCACTCTTTGGGATTAGTATCGGCTGAGTCTCTAACCTTTTTTTTTACTCGCTGGGTCCTCAACCTTTCATTAAGTTGTACAAAATGTCCTTTTGACTATTTCCGTCAACTAGTTCATTAAATTCTCAACAGAATTACCATTATACCCTTATCTTATCTTTTTTTTTTTTTTTTGACGGCAAGAAATTTATTCATTCACTAAATCTTCAAAGAGTACATTAGAGATAAATGTAGTAGGGGAATACAACCATTCATGTTGATTAGAAGTACGTAACGAAAATTTAGCAAGTGCGTGAGCAACTTTATTAGCTGAACGACGAACCCATGCAAACTAAATGTTGATTGAGTCATTGGCGAGGTATCGACAATCATCAATAATCAATCCAAAGTAGGAGCGGTCCTATTTCTCCTCAAGAATAGCATTAGATGCTAAGAGCGCATCCAACTCAATAATGCTAACTTCTGGGAAGCAGACCTTAGCCCAATTGATAGCCTCTCGAACCCCTAGTGCTTCAGCAACAAGAGAATCAGAAATCCCGGGTAACGGAACAATTTTAGCCGCCACAAAATTCCCAAATTTGTCTCGCACAACAAGCCCAATTCCTGCCTTGTTATGGTTCACCCTTACCTTTTTTAAATTAAAATCAAAAGGTTCAAAAATATAAAAAAATTAATATAAATTTTTTTTTTTTAAAAAAAAGGAAAAAGAAAAAAAGGGTTTTTTTTGGGGGGGGTGGCAACCGGAAATGGCAGCTGTTAGCTGCAACTTCCGGCAGCCAAAGGATGGGGGGAGACCCCCTTGTGGTTGCAGTTTCTGCCAGCCATTTGCTGCCGGAAATGGTAGCAATTGGGATACTCAGCTGTGAGTTGTCGGAAAATGGTAGCTCACATGGGGTCTCCTCCCCTTTGGTTGCCAATCGCTACCAAAAATGGCAGCCAAGGAGGGACCACCCTGTGAGCTACCAGGGGGCCCCCTTTGGCTGTCGTTTCTGGCAGCCAGTGGGGGTGATCACCCCCTTTTTTCCTTTTCTTTTTTATTTTATTTTAATTTTTATATTATTTTTTTATATTTTAGAACCTTTTGATTTTAATTTTAAAAAATAAGGGTATAATAGTAATTTGGTCGAGAATTTAACGAAAAAGTTGATGGAAACAGTTGAAAAGGATCTTTCGTGCGACTTAATGAAAGGTTGAGGACCTAGTGAGCTGAAAAAAAGATTAGGGACCCAGCCGATACTAAGCTCAAAGGTTGAGGACGATATGTGAAATTAACCCTTCCATTAGCATACCTTTTACAAGGGAAGAAAATTTCATTACTAAAAAACCATTCCCTATGCGAAAGTGACTTCTGGATGAGGAATGATTTTGAAGTAAAGAATGAGCTACACATATCTTTTTATTTTTATTTTATTTTTTTGTTTTTTGTGTACAAAGGGGGATGGAGGCAGGTGGATTGTGAGGATTCAAACCCGGGTAAGTCTCAGTAAGAGGTTAGGCCCTTAACCACGTGGGTAGGTTAGGCCCTTAACCACGTGGGTTAACCCTTGATCCCTGCACATATCTTTTTCTCTATGTATACTTGTAGCTGAGAAAGTAATTAATTAAGATTTTAAGATTTAAGAATGTCACTTTATTTTTTTTAAAAAAAGAATGTCTCTTTATGCTTTCCTTTATTTTATAGAGAATAAAGCAAAGAAGTAATGCCATGTACA